>JARSSU010023525.1:0-55155 GCA_029619165.1 Eurosta solidaginis
TAGTTCACGTACTTATCTGAACTCACTTTATCTTGGTATTAAAAATGGCGAAATCCGAATATGACCACGCCCGCTTTTTCGATATCGAAAATTTCGAAATGAAAAATGCCATGATTCTATACCAAATACGAAAGGAGGGATGAAACATGGTGACTGATGATTTTTTGACGCAAAGTATACATAACTTTAGAAAAAAACTGTAAAATGGGTGTGACACCTACCATATCAAGTAGAAGAAAATGAAAATAATCTGCAGGGCGAAATATAAAGCCCTTGGAATCTTGGCAGGAATACTGTTCGTGGTTATTGCATATATAAATAAATTAGCGGTACCCTACAGATGATGTTCTGGGTCACCCTGGTCCACATTTTGGTCGATATCTCGAAAATGAAGTTTTATCGAGTTCGTTTCAATGTTTAGAAAAGACCGACTGGCTGGTGGAGGGTGTGTTTCCGCGGAGGAACTACATTTCCTGACTTTGAGGATGCTGAGCTTTTTTGTGTGAGAGTAAAACTTCCTCAACCTACAATATTTATAGCCAAACTACATTCCCCCAAAATCTGACATTTCCTTATATTTGAATCATTCCTCAATAGTGAAATCTGTGTGCAGTACTGCCAGGGCCTGTGATTCTGTCACTGTACTTGGCGATTTTAATCTGCCATGTGTGTCGTGGAGTCTTATCGACGGGAAGCTAGTCCCTACTTCTTCTCGCACTATCCACTATGATTTCCTAAACGAGTTTGCAGATGTTGGACTTTTTCAAGTTAACAACATTCAGAATAATTCGGTAAATGCTAGGATTTAATTTCTCAGACGATTCAAATTGTTTGTAAATCGATGCGATCCCCTTGCCCTGCCTGAAGATGTTTATCATCCTGATCTCGCGATGTTTATGGAATCTCATAATTTATCCGAGCGTTCCTCCAACGTAGTGCGAAAGACCCTCACCGATTTCTGTTTACAAAAGCCAATTGGTCTAAAGTACTACTCGAAGTATCGAGAATAAATTGGCCTGAGTACGATGGGGATATTGATGAGAGTATATCGCCACTTAATAATGTATTATACGGAATATTTAAGAAATGCATACCTACGTCCGAAACCACTGCTATATCATCATCGGCTTGGAGGACTAAAGAATTGAAACGCCTGAAAAATCAGAAGACGCGTTCATTCAAACGTTACAAACTTTCTGGATCAATGACTAACTATGCCGCCTACTCAATTTTACGTCACAAATATAACACATTGAAGCAGAATTTATTATATAGAACTATATCAGTAAGGATTAAAAGCCAAATTTTTGTCATCCTAAGTCGTTTACAGGCTTCGTTAATTCAAAAAGGAAGATAAAAGAGTTTCCTTCTACAATGAAGATAAATGATCAGATTTCCAACGATAGCTTCGAAATTGATAACAGGTTTGCGGAATTCTTCGAATCTGATTATTCAAACACCTATGATTGCCCGCCATCGAATTATCATTTCAGATTGTCTCCTCTGGATTCCCAGGCAGTCCCATATATATGTACTGATGATGTTTTAACTCATCTGGAAAATCTAAAAATTTACTTACTCTAGTGGTCCGGATGCAAATTCGTCGATAGTGCTGAAACCTTGTCGACCTCTAGCCTGTTTGTTAATGCGTCCCTGAAGCAAGGGGTATTCCTCAAGAAGTGTAAGAATCATTCATTATACCACTGCATAAAATGGAAGCAGAACGTGTGTTATAAATTATAAGGAATAGCCAAACTCAACACTATTCGCTATAGCTATATGAATTGATTATCACAAACAGATTGCTTTTAAGTATCTTCATAATTGACTTGTCACAACATGGCTTTGCAAGGGTAAATCAACGGTGTCCAACTTGCTCGAGTTACAACCTTTGTATCCAACAGTTTAAGACTGATTGTGAAGTTGATGTTATTATACTGATTTTAGTAAGGCATTTGATAAAGTTCTCATTCTATACTTTTATTCAAACCTGATCGGTTAGGATTTCCTCTTTTGCTTACTATCGTTGGGTTTCTCTTATGTGAGGAAAGAAAACAAACAGTTATATTTAATAATTGTTGTCTCGTTCATAAACGTAACTTCTGTGTTCCTCAAGGCAGCCATCTTGGTGCCGGGTTGTGTTCCTGTTGTTCATTAATGACCTTCCTAGTGTTTTGAAGAGCTGCAAGCCGTTGATGTACGCTGATGATGTCAAACTTGTAATGCCTATCCGCTCACGCCGTGATAGGGCATGTCTTCAGGCTGATCTGAATAGTCCAGCGTGACTGGTGTAATGTAAACGCCATGTCACTAAACCTACCTAAATGTAAGTTCATGTGTTTTAACAAGGAAGTCCTTCCTAATCCGCATGATTATGTTATTTTAATTTAATTAATTTATTTATTATTACGGCTGTTTAGGCCTAAAACTAAACTACTGAAGTAGCAATTTATTATTATATCATTTATTTCTATTGATATGCTGTTGGAATGGCCATGTGATTCCGATCAGCATATTAGCTGGCGTAACAAACGGACAAGTCTGGGAGCCAGTCATTTAAGGAAGGTTGAAAGGACCGCGTTTCCAATCCTCCAGGGCTCGCATAAGCTTAAGGCAACAAATTTTGAACTTATATTTTTCATTATATTTGTATTTTAAGCTGTCGGAATGTATTGGTCTCCGATCAAGCACAGTTAACACATGTCTTTGGATTATTGGAAATTGAAGTGTACGCCTAATCACCTGCCCTCAATTTTGTTGTGTAGTAAAGACGCTGTCGGAACGCATGAAGATTCCGATCAGCACAGTTCAAAATATGTTGGGAGGTTGAAAGTACGTGTTTCCAATCCCCCTGCTCCAACTTTTGATTGACTCTTTGTTACACATCATATAATTTTATTGTTATGTTAATGCTGTCGGAACGCGAGTGATCCCGATCAGCAACAGTAAATATAGGCTGAAAATACCGAATTCGCAGCGAAATTGTTGTGGAACTGTCTGAGTTACAGGTGGCGACAACTGAATTTTCTTTTCCTTAGGGCCGGGTGCATTGGTATTTGCTGCTACTCAGTATTACCATTCCCTTTTTGCGCTCCAGTATCGGTATGTCATGTAAATACTTATCTTATGGAAGGGTTTACAATGCTCCAATAAACTTTTTTTAAAAGTATTGAAGTTATTACTACTTTTTATGTGATTAGGAAAGTTCATTGAAATATTTCAGGCGCCTTATAAAATATATTTTGCTTGTCCACTTCTGCTCTTTGAGAAGAGGTAATCTAAAATTATTGTTTTCTCTGATTACGTATGAATGTGCATCATTTACATATCTAAGCTTTTCGCTGAGTATGTTGGTATATTTACCGTGCTTAATATTAAATACAAATTTCAGACTGTGGTAGAATATGAGCTGTTTTATACTCAACAGTTTAGTGGCTTCTATCATGTTATTAATGGAGTATCATACTCATGTTTAATATAAATCTCATAGCTTTATTTTGCATACCTTGTAGCTTATCTGTACCTGAGTTTTCATTGGCCATATAAGAATATTGTGGGACATGATGGTATCGCGGCTCTATGATGATTTATACACTTTCAGTTTGTATTTTCTACTGATAAATTTGCTGTCATGACCTTTTCCACAAAACCAATTTTCTTGTCCTATTTTGGCAACTATATATCAATATGATCATTAAATTTTAATTTATTATCAATCTGAACCCCTAAGTACTTGAAAGTTTTAACTTCGTTAATGTTTGAGTTCATTATTTTTAGCTCGATTATTACAAGATTCCTTATTCATCGCTCTAGATATGACCATAAATGGGTTTTATTAACATTAAGTTTAAGCTTATTGCTACAAAGCCACCTGTTATAGGTGTTCAAGCTCTTCCTGCATTTTGCTCCTAGCTAACATGATTATCAAGATCCACTTACTTCGAGCAGTGCGTCATCCGTCAAACAGCCTTATTTTACTATGTTTTCGGCGCCGAATGATATATTCATTCTATATATATGTTAAATAGGACCGGTGCCAAAACCGATCCTTGTGGAAATCCCAATTCCTGTCAATACCTCTTCCGAGCAACCGACTCAATGGCTGTTTTTTGTCTTCGGTTACCTAAAAGCTCTGAAACCACTGCAGCTCGTTGCCCCTAATTCCAATTTTTCTAATAATCATTATATTTCTGTCTATAGTTTCAAATGCTCTCTCTTTAAGTCGATAAAAACCGCAAGTATACTTTCTTTTGATTTAGTTCTTCTTTCAACTCGATATTACATAATTTAAAGCCGTTTCACAGAGGGGCCTTCTCTGAACCGGATTGTTCTTTAATTAGTATTTTATTTATTTCCAATAGTAACTTATTGGCGACTATGTATCAAGCAAGTCACTAATTTTATTTATTTAGGCGTTACAATGGACCCAAAACTCGATTTTAACTTCATACTGAATCTTGCGTGAATAGCACTAAAGGTACTTTGGCTTTCGTTAAAGGTTGGTCTAAAGATTTTAATGACCCATACGTTACAAAACTCTTTTTATATCATTGGTCAGACCTACTTTGGAATATGCTTCAATAATTTGGAATCCGCGTTATCAGGTTCATTCTGACAAGCTGGAATCGGTCCAGAACAATTTTTGCTTTTCGCCTTTAAAACATTTACCATGGGATCCTTTTAAAAATCGTCCCCCCTATTGCAGCCGGTTAAAACTAATACAGCTGCCCACAATGGCAGAGCCGCGGGGAGATGCTTGGTGTCTTATTTATATGTTAAATTAATAAGAGGGTCAATAAATAGTCGCATTTTTGCTTGGTGAAATTAAGTTTAACGTTCCTATTAGGCCATCTAGACATTTTCATCAATTTTTGTAGCTACATGCAGTCGAATTATGAAATGCACGACCACTCGCTGTTTAATGTCGTGATTTTAATAAACACTGTAAAACATTGTTTACTATATAGTTTGGCAGCTTATAGTAGAGGTTATGTTGCGAATAGAGTGGAAGGCAGTGGACTAGGCAGTCGAATGTCATATAATGAAGGAATGGTGTTCGGAGATTTTTCAAAGTATAAAGCTTTAATATAAATAAAACTATTTCAGTTGATACGCCATATGGTACAAACACATTCTAGAGTCACTCTAGATCAAGGGGTTGTGTAGCGCAATATATAGCTTCTCCCAACCCAATTGTCAACCTCACGCTTCGAGCGGCGAATGCCGTTTCACTAACAGACGAAGCTCTGGCGACCCCAGCTCCTCATGCGAACTTGGGGTGGGAGGGAGGGATGGCCTGAGGTTCAATGAGCCATATAAATCGTCCCGAGATGGTCGGGCCAGCACCTTAATGGTGCTGTGTGTACCGGAGCGTATCGGATCTGTATCCGACAAAGGACCATCACATCGATAACACTCCCCAAAGCCTTCGGGGAGTAACCTAATCGCTACAACAACAACAACAACTCTAAGATTCATTTTACTACATGACGATTTTCCTTATTTTGTCTCCAAAGCTCTCGGCTGAGTATGTAATGTTCGGTTACACCCAACTCAGCCTTCCTTACTTGTTGTGTTTTGTTTGATATTCCAGCAGGCTATGTTGTAACGTTTTCCGTCATCCCCTGTCAAATTTGGTTTGTAGACAAACCGGTTCGGCGATGTGCTCTATCTTCAGTTAAATAAGTAACTACAAGATGTAGAAACGACGCCGACGCCACCGCCGAACCCATATTTGTGACTTTCGGAAAGAACATATATGTAGGTACATGGTTCAAGTTTGAATGCTATTCTTTTTTCGGGTTTCCGATGTTATCGACGATTGATCACAATATCTCGACTGCATGTTGGAAAAAACCGGAGATAGGGCATCATTTAAACAAAAATTGACAGCTGAGATGGAGCGTGGGTCCCAGGTACGTTCCCTTAGCTCTCTCTGGTGGGACAACCATCCACCACAGCAAATTATTAAATGACTACGCCAAAGAGCGCCAACAATCTTTACCGTAGAGTTTACCTGGCTACCAGCACCCACATGTAGCTGGCCAATTTGTAAATTGAACATGTGAAAAGAAAAATAAGTAAATATAATTCTTTTTTCGGGTTCCGATGTTATCGACGATTGATCGCAATATCTCGACTGCATGTTGGAAAAAAACCGAGATAGGGCTATCATTTTAAACAAAAATTGACAGCTGAGATGGAGCGTGGGTCCCAGGTACGTTCCCTTAGCTCTCTCTGGTGGGACAACCACCACCACAGCTAAATATTAAATGACTACGCCAAGAGGCCAACAATCTTTACCGTAGAGTTTACCTGGCTACCAGCACCCATCATGTAGTCTGGCCAATTTGTAAATTGAAAACATGTGAAAAGAAAAATAAGTAAATATAGGAAAGCTAGGTTAGCAATACGGAAGCAGTCAAAGCAGAGGCGGCAGCAACACGTTGGTGGTGGCACAGAAACCGCAGATTGCCACTGTTTGTGATTGTTGATATCTGATTGGCAGTTAATGCTCTTGCTGGCTTTGCTTTCGTGTAAGTAATCTTCCACATATTCATAAATTTATTTACTTTATGTCTCAAGTATTCAAATGCTTGCAAATTTGAAGAAAACGAGTTGGCGTTGTTAAGCCGCGAATTACAACATTGAGAACAAAAACAAAAATAGTTTATTTATTTTGATTTATCTTTTCAGCATTCCGTACGTAGCCCAAGAATTAAATACAGAAAGTGAAAGAAAATATGCGCCCGCATAGATAAAATTATGCATTGGTACCTACGCCTGCTGCCAACGAAAGTGAATGTGACTTGCAAATCACACCAATCATTTAAAGCTCATAAATCCGCATTACGAAATTTTCGCCCCTAAAACAAACAGAAAGGAAATAACAATAATAATGACTCGAAGTGTAGTCGAATTTAAATATGAACTAAAGGAATCCTGTATGTAAAACGAAAATTTTTATTTCGTTGTTTTGTTTATTTTCGGTACCAAGACAGTTTAGTTAATAAAATTTTACATTTGCAGAACAATTTACAAATATGTTCGATTGGAGCTCTATTTGAAAAGAAAAGAGGTACGAGATGGATGAAACATGTTACAGTAAATTTCAGCCGGCACCACAAAAGCCGATTTGCTATTAGGATTTGCGGCATTTGTAAGCAGACGAATAAGAAAGGCAGAAAAGATTGAGAAGAATGCGAGTTAATGTCTTTACCTTACCATAACACACAAAAATAAACCATAACCCAACAAAAGCTTCAATAATACTTAAAAAATTTAGTGTTTTTGGCACCCTGGGCTGGAAAAAAGGTAGCTGGCCTTTAAAGCAAAACGCCGGAAAGAAATAGATGAATGTATATAATTGCTCTGCAGGTCTTAAATTGCAGGGAAATTGAGCGTGGAGTTAGGACAAACGAGGCTGCACGAAATATGTGATCCAACATTACGACGGCCCATAGTATCCTATACGCCTGCAATAAACAAAACGATTTGCACAACTTCAAGCAAAACTGGACCCTGCCGGCACACATATTCCTATGAGGCTAAAATAATGCCTTTCAACTGCAAGGCCATATATTCCTATGAGGGTAAATAATGCCTTTCAACTGCCAAAAAATAGTTAAACGCCGAAGTGGTAAACTATATGCCGATATTTGGTTTACGAAAACAGAGAAGCAGAAGACTCATTATAGTTTGGATGGATTTACTCTATTACGAATTGGGAAGGCAAGAGATTATCGGCAACACTGTTAATGATTTTACCTTCAACAGAACTCACCTAACATTAGTGTTTCGTAAGCCTTCATTGGAAGATATTGAGAGCAAGTCAATGTGCGGACGTGCACTAATCCTGTTAAAGTTCTATTACAGTAACAGTAAAGCTAGCGCAGCGAGGTTAAAGCAAAGCGTAATTACAACAGCCAAATTTTATGATCAATAAGTGAGTAAAAGTGATCCTATCAATGAACCGATCTAAGAACTACTCAATCTTGATAGCGGCGAAAGGTTTTCAAAGTTCCTGCTGTGGGTGGACCGCAACTTAGATCCCGGTTTCGTATGGTTTTTTACATAAAAACAGTGATAAATGCTTTTATTATAATTTTGTGTATTTCGATATTAATTATGTTTTTATCAACTGCGCGCTTAGTCCATAATCATATGGCGATCGCTACCGGGTATAATTAAAATAGTAGATAAGACATAATGCAAGGAAGAGAAAAGTTGCCGACTGTTTAAAATAGAATAAGGTATTTTTACGCGACTAAATATAAGCAATTGCCCGCGCGCCAATTCATCGTTCAATACATTTACGTATAAAGCAACGTGGCGCCGCATTTGTTTTTTCCTTTCCAGCATAAAGTTTGCATTATATTTCATTTCATTCAATCGCTTATTACATCGGGACCTTAAGTTTGTATGGGGATGCAGTTGTATCCTTACAATGACCGTGATTATCAATTGATTTATAAATGTTGTTGTTGTTGTTGTAGCGATAAGGTTACTCCCCGAAACCTTTGGGGAGTGTTATCGATGTGATGGTCCTTTCCCGGATACAGATTCGGTACACTCCGGTAAGACAGCACCGTTAAAGTGCTGGCCTGACCATCTCGGGAACGATTTATATGGCCACATTAAACCTTCATTAATTTATAAATCGAGGGAAACATCTAGTTAACTAGAGAGCATCTATAACAATGTTAAGGGTATTATGAGAAATGTGATGAAATTAATCACACGTTTCTTGTAGGTGTGTACCAACAAAAGACACATATTGACTATGTCAAATAAGGTTTCGGTAATGATTCTTATGAAACACTCTAGAAGCAATCGTATATATGCTGATAGTCCAGGTAAGGTTAGGCTTAATATAGCCCTGTGAGAAATTAATGCATTATTTATAATGTGCAAGAGTGGTCAAAATTGATGTGGGGGTTATATATAATTGAGAGACTCTCCGCATCACTGGGAAGTTGTAAACGCAGCTGAACACGAATATTGTGGACACATCCATATGTTCGTCAGTAGGTATATTTCACTGTCAGCATATGCAAATGTCTACGGACTTGTGTAGAGACAAACAGTGATAAACGAAGAAGCCGATTGATAATGCCAGAAGTAAATCTGCCTATAAATGTATATACATATAAACTTATTTAATTTGTGCCTTTTATTATCACTAGTACATGGAGTTTTGTTGTTGGAGCTAAAATTAAGTAGCTTGCACTTCAAGTGAATGAACATGAGTAGAAAACCCGAATTAAAAATTTCAGAATAAGATTACTGATACGCAACAGAATGCATAGACGATACTAGGATGCATACATATGTATTTAAAAAACAATGTACATATAAAAATTGTTGGAAAGCTAGAATAGAGCAAGGGCAACTAAATGAGCACAAAAATATTTACATGTGCGCAGAACTTAATCATTGAAGCTATAAGATGATGATATTATTGAAATTGAGATCAAGGAACTTTTTCAATAACAAAATGTATGCCGCTCTTCTTAAGAAGGTTGGAAACGACGCCGTTTTGGATTAGAATGAAATTAGCTTTAACAATAGCTTCAAGCCGCACGAAAAATTTACCCCAAGCATCAAAATTGGTGCGCTTAAATTCTAGTTGCTTAACTGCAGTTTAAGCTCGGTTTGAAAACGGGTCTTTACGTTCTTTTCAAGTATAAGCTTTTCAAATCCTATGGTGGGAAAGGTGCACTCCTCTTCTGTTCTATGTCTTAACGATACAACTTTCATGATTTTCACATATATTTTGACAGGATTCTGAACGTTCCTACCCAAACTTCCAGAGGTTGCGCTTTGCGGATAACTGATCATGCTGCTCAAGAATGTCTTTCGAAGTTAGTGCTGAATATAGTACTACCCTCCTGTTTCAAATAAACATTAAAAAGACAACTGGTTCTTAATTCCTTAACGGTAGTTGGTAGTTTTTTTTATCGAGTATAAATTTATAAAAGCAAAACAGACCCAGGGTTTTAGAAATATACTAGCGGCATGTATGCTGTCGAAAGAGGCAACTAAAATAACCAAATGATTCCAGGTGGTGAAAAGCGCTACCCTTTCAAAGGGTTGCCGGTGTTATGAGGCTCTGTCGGCCACAAGCTCCTCATGGAAGTATTGGGTGGGAAGGAATGGCATAGTAGGTTGAATGTGGTCATATTAAATCATTATGGAGATGGTCGGCTGTACCTTAATGGTGCTTGTTTACAGAACGTACTCGATCTATATCCGACAAAGGACCATCAACATGGATAACACTACCAAAACCTTCAGGGAGTGCTTTATCGCTATCATTCAGGCTATACATTAAGGTAGTTCTACCAACATTCATTCTATTTATTTATGTTTGTAACATAAGTTAAAACGGTACCAAGAACAGAGCAAATTAAATTACAACAGACAGATGCACCGGCGGTGACCAATACAAGTCAAAGCATTGCCCACTCACATCAATGCCCCCATCTTCATTGAGTAAAACAAATACACAAAGTAGTAAAAAGTAAGAAGATAAAATATGTGGAATGACAGATTATGCACAAAGTGAGTATAAAAAACGCAGCAGCTGGGTGCCCGGCCAGTTTGTGCTCGGCCAAAGTATAATATCTTGCGAATGTATGTAGTTGCAGTTAGGGCCGAAAAATGTTTTTTGAAACTGAAAATTTCATATAATAGAGTATGAGTCCTACTTTGTCATTAAAGATAGATACAGGAACGAATCCAACAGCCAACATATTCGCAAGTACAGACCAAATATCAGCCACAACGGAAAGAGAAACTAAGAATAGTCGCCACACAACTTTACCAGTGTCTATGAAAATTCCTCTGTACCACCAGGATCGATACACACATGATTCGATAGAGACATGCAAAAGAACACCAGGAAAAAGAGCTACTTGATGAAACAAGAAGCTGTAGCTCTGCACCGCTGTCTGCGACGATAATAAACAACCGCGTCCGTCCGAAATCTAGCAACAAAAAACGGAACGGGCATTGTGAAAACAGGATGAGAACGCACCAATATATTTTCGTGAATATTATTCATATCACCTTTCATATTCTAAAATTAAATAATACTTGTTTTTTCTGTAGCCAAATGCTCCAATTTGCTGCTGAGCGTTATATAAAATTGTAGATTTCCACAAGTTTTATTGTTATTTCGTATATGATTTTTTATTCACGACAGCACTTTGATATGTGTTTGCGTTGGGGTTTTGCATTGTTTTTGTATGCATCTATTTCCTGCTCTCGCATAGCTTGAATTTCTGTATATACCTTTGCACTATTAGTCTCTAAATCACATTTGATTACATGCATTTCACTGCAATGTGTTTTCTTATGTCACTTTTTTTAGTATGTTCTGTGTTTAATAGCTTTGTTAAATAAATCAGGAATTAATTTCTGTGCACGATTTGATGCAATTACGGCCGCGATATTTTTAATGCCACTTGACGAACGAGCTGAAAAAAACGACTGAAAGCAGAAATCATAAAATTCCAAGCAGCGGATCGGATGCTTGCCTATTGGATTATACTTGTTTAGTTGGCACCGCGAGTAGTGATCACCAAACAGTGGGGCCACTTATTTCATTGGAATGGCTTCACATGAAAGCGTCAATTTCGCACGTATTTTCTTTGATAAAGCGTTGAAAAATATTTAAAATCAGAAGTTTTTTTATTGTTTTGTTATTTTATTCGTCTATGAAGTTTTTTAAAATATTATACTAAATAGGTGGTATCACCCGAAATTTGTTGTCAGAAGGTGATGCCAAGCTGCAAAAAAAGCAATTAGCTGTGTTTCAGTTAAGGCCCGACACATAAAATAACCTATTTGACTGATCTCATACAAACACATGCAGTCAACTCATCTGATAGCGCATAAGCTGCAGTTGACTGCATGTGTTTGTATGTCGATCGTCAAATAGGTTATCATTTTTATTTATTATTACGGCTGTTTAGGCCTCAAACTTAAATACCAAATAAAATTCATTATTAAATCACTTGGTTCTATTGAATATGCTGTCGGAATGCCATGTGATTCCGATCAGCATATTTACTAGCATTATAAAGGGACGAGTCTAGGAGTCACTCATTTAGGGAGGTTGGAAAGGACGCGTTTCCAATCCCCCTGTTCTAGCTTTTGTTTGGCCTTATTTTATTTATTATGAGTGGTATCTCAAAGTGATGAGCAATGTTTATTAGAAGGTTGGAAAGAAACGTGTTTCCAATCCTGTCCGATTCACGCTGAAGGACGTTGTGTACCATCAACGCAGCAACTGTCGTCTGAGACTGCGATTTCGAGGTTCGTGCGATCCATTTTTGGTTAATCATTTCGGCAGCTTACAGGGCCCTTACTGATACTTAGCATAGACCTGACTTGACTTGAGAGCTGTCACTTACAGTTCTGTTTAATGAACATTGCATGTTACTGATTACTCAAAACTTAGCAACACTTAACTTGACTTAGAAGTCTGTTGATTTTGATTTTCTATGTAAGTTCTAAGTGACGTTTACATTTTGAGATGCCATATTTGTTTGTTTCCATTTCATTTTGACATTTTGTCATACAAATTGACATTTATTGATTTTGATGCCAGACTGTATGCTCTAAGTGTAGTATATCGTGGCTAAGTTGCCAAGTTTAAGCCAAGTCAAGTCAAGTCTAATGCTAAGTATCAGTAATGGGCCCCTAGGCTTAGCTGGTTTTTCATTCCCCCTCATGTGTCCGTACATGAAAATTAAAATAAGGACAATTAAAACTTGTTTACCTTAGCAGGCCTTTAATAATCCCACAAATCACAAACAAAATTCATGTAAACATTAGATCAGCTGTTTTGATGACGTAGGCATTGACAATTTTTATTTATCCGCGCTTTAATATACATATATTGTGGGTGTTATTTGTTTTAATTAAATAACAATATAATACTGTGTTGGATGTAACAACAAAAAACAAGAAAATCAGTGAAAACAATGGAGATTTTCCATTTTCCGAAGGATGCAGCTGTACTAGTAGTGGCTATGAAATGCCTTCCCATTCCAGTCCAAAAGGACTTTCTGCTCAATAATTTGACATAAATTTTCAAACGTTCAGTGGATTAACAGTATTTAATTCTGGTTGGCGGCCATCGTGGTGTGATGGTAGCGTGCTCCGCCTACCACACCAAATGCCCTGGGTTCACATCCCGGCAAAGCAACATCAAATTTTAGAACAAGTTTTTCAATTAGAAGAAAATTTATCTAAGCGGGGTTTGGCAAGCACGCCGAGTGTATTTCTGCCATGAAAAGCTCTCAGTGAACCTCATCTGCCTCGCAGCTGCCGTTCGGAGGCGGCATAAAACAAGTAGGCCCGTCCGCCAATTTTTAGGAAAATTAAAAGGAGCACGACGCAAATTGGAAGAGAAGCTCGGACTAAATCTCTTCGGAGGTATCGCGTCTTACATTTATTTATTTATTTAATGCTGTGTTCAGAAAGTTACTCAGTTTTTACCAAAAGAAATAATTTTCCTTAATTTTTGAACAAAAGTACTTCATAAATTATCTCACACACTTCACTATAATAGTAGAAAAAAAGTTGTGTTTAAAACATTAATTAAAATTTTAAAGAACTGCTAAATAGCTGGATAAAACGTTGAGCGATTTTAGCGAAAAAATATCTACTCGGAATTTGACATAATGTTCCACCGTTGAGTGGGTCAAAAATACTCAAGTGCATACTCTATCTACACTCATGAAATTGTTGCGCAGGAAATTAATACTGCTAAACTTCAGCATGCATTATACTCAGTTGCAACTGAAATGTGTATTTCCATTTAATCTCAGTGCTATTTCCACTTCTATGACCGAAAAGTTAGTGTGTCCACGATTCTCGCAACCGATTCAGCTATAGTTATGCCAATGACCAACAAAGGTTCGTGTCTCCGCTATTAAGCGCAATCCGTTTTTTTGTGAGTTATTTAACCACTGCCGCGAGTCTTCAAAAATTGTCAATAGATGCGTCCCCTAAACATTATCCAATAAGCGTTTTTTGCCCGCAAATGTAGCTGTACAAACATGTAAAAATATACACGGCTAATGTAATCTTAGGCCCGGTTTTTCAGTACAAGTTCAACTCAGTTTGTCAGTTTAAACTACGCTTAAACTTATTCTGCAATTTTCCTGTCTACTTTAACTGAACTTTAAGCTAAGCTTAAGCGGCCGATCTGCCAGGTTTAAACTCTAGAAAACCTATCAGTTATTTGCGTTCGTACGAAATGGCGTCGAATATACCCAACAAACATTTGGGCTTGAGTACCATTAGAGCTCATGTTGATAACTACTAACACGCTATTACTTAAGTTGAAACAATGTAATTAACAACATGTGGTTCTCTAACAGGACTCAAATGTAGATTGTTTTGATATTGATGTACGATCTTCGGTGTAGTAGGCGGAGCACGCTACCATCACACCACGGCTGCCGCCTATATAATTTATTCTTAATTAATTACGCTCATTACTGCTATCAGCCAGGTGTTTATTTCTCACAATAAACAGCTATTGGTTTTGGTAGTACTCCTTGGAGATTTTCTTCAACTCCACCTCAACTCGATATATAATGTAAGATATCAACTGGAGAAATGCGTTGAATATTCATTTGAGAACTGTACATTCTCAAATCTCTCGAAATTATTCATTATTATTATCTACCGGACATAGTCTTCACAGATATGTAACAACTTAGATAAAAATTATCGAAATAGAAATATATTGGTAACAATGTATAATTACAATGACATTGTAACAAAAATTTTTGTAAAAAATTCGCGGCTTAAATAAATCACACATGTACAAACATTTATATATTAATAGGGAATACTGGAATATATTAATTGAAAGAAAGTAATCAATAGTATCCAACCTGAAAATGTTCTTTACATGAGTTAAAATCGGCATGATAGCTGTTCATTATGCATGCGTTTCTCCGAGTGAATGTGATTATATTATTTTTATGATATATTATTACACTTGGAGAAGTTCAGAAAAGACCGTTACTATTACACCATTTTATCAATTCCAAGATGTCTTGCTGTAGCTCTATGCAGTCGCTAATGTGTTTAACTCTGTAATAAGTTTTAGATCATCGGCGTACATCAAGCAACTACAAAATTTAAAACATTGGCAGATGTCATTTATAATAAGAAAAAAGTAAAGGCCCATATGACTACCTTGTGGTACTTCTGATGTACGATTATAGGCTTGGAGAGTATGATGCTAATCTTTACTATTAATTTCCTGTTTTGGAGATACGACTCAAGCCAACTTAGAGCGTTGGAGTGGATTCCGAGTTTCTCGAGTTTTTAAGTAAAATATTATGATGAGACTGTCGAAAGCTTTTACGAAATCAGTGTACAGAGTGTCCCACTTGTTCGCCGTCCTCAATCGCATTAACCACAAAATTAACAATATTGTGAGACTTGTGCTGATGGATCTCCCTGGTTAAAAACCATGCTGTTGAGGGATAATATAGTTTTTAAAAACTTCATAGCTGGTCATTTACAATTGGTCCAGTAGCTTTGGGATAATGGATAGCTTAGCAATGGGTCGATAGTTGTCTACTTTGTTCGAGGGCCAACTTATAAATTGGCTATACGAATGCCACTTTCTATTCGCCAAGGAAATACCACATTCAAGGGACTTTGTTAAAGATTTTAGTAAGAGGCGAATAATGTGAAACCGCAGAATTCTTAAGAACTAGGGTGCAGAAGATCGTATCCAGCTCCCCTTAGATACATCAAGGTTCATAAGGGACTCCAGGACTTCTTCCTCTGTAACCCTGAACTGACCAATATTACCAGACTTCACTACGGCAGATGTATCTCGTGACGTACTAACTGTCCGGAGCTTGTTAAATACCTACCCGAAGAAGTCCGCAAAGAGCTCTCATGCTTCCTGAGTTGAGGAAGCAGCTTTGCCTCCAAACTCCATTGATTTCGGCATACCGTTTATATTTTCGTTTTGAGTAACAAAAACCCAAAAAGACTTCGGGTTGGCTTTTTATGTTAGTCTCAAGCGAATTAATATATTATCATGAAGGAACTTGGATAGGGCATTCAAATTTCTTCCTGCACTCAGCAAATTATGTTCGTCGTCAGCAGAGCCAGTTTCTTAAATTTTTTATGCGCTTTGTTTCGTTGGTTTTTTAACCTCAAAAGTTCTTTTTTGTATGATGGAGATTGAAAGATCTCTTTTTTCTGTGGGCTGGGACGTATAAGTTAAGGATTTCTTCTACTACGCTCTTGAACTTCATATACATATTTGATAAGTCTAATTGCTCAAAGATTAAATTCCAATCAATGGAGTCGAAAAAAGCATTCAGAGCCGTAAAATTTGCCACATAAAAATTGAAGTAGTCCTCGGGTTCAGTGGAGCAATTATCATATTTATAGAATGAGAACTGGATAGATATTCTTTGTGATGAACCGATTCAAGGTGAGTGGCATATCACACTTATAAATATCACAGGATATATCATTGTTTATAAAAATTAGATCTAACACTCTGTTTAAATCATTTCCAATGTCGTTAATTTGAGGTAGGTTAAAGGAGTACAATGTATCACAAAGTAAGTCCTCGACATCCTTTTTAGATGTAAAGGGGGTAAAAAGCCGTCATCAGGATCTCTCACCCATTGAATAGAAGCCATATTAAAGTCACCCAACATACAGGGCGTTTGGTGAGGTAATAGAATAATAAAGCTGATATTATCGATATGTAACTTGTACATTCCATAATTGTTATTTGGTGGGATGTAACTAGCAATAAAGAAAATTTCATTTATACTATCAAGGAACGTTTCTCCTATATTTACAGAAATACAAATTTGCTCAATATTGGCATCATTAACGTGTAGTTGCACTTCACGACTTGCCAGATAAGATGCTACAGCCACCAAAATACCGCCCCCTTTTGTTACTCCTGGTTGCAGTATTCTGTCTTTTCGATAGACATTATAAAAACGATCAAAAAGCTCTGATGATAAAAAATCTGCAGTTAGCCAAGTTTCCACGAGTATGATGACATCATCGCTGCCGATTGAAATAGCTCATTTGTTTTTTTATGCAGAACACCAGTATTGTGATAATATATTGTAAGCTTTGGATTTGTGATAGGCGCATCACTCACTGTCGAGACAAACTTTTGAAAAAACTCAAACGTCGGATTTTGACATTTGATGGCCACAGCCCGAGTCCATAATTTTTACTCTATCTGAGGAGGGAACTCCAATTTTGAAGTTTACTTTACTTACTGTCTCTATCGCTACATATTTTTTATTAATATATAGCATGATATAGAATTTCTTTGATGCAAGTAGGTGTTGCTATATACGTAGTGATGTCAGTAGTTTCTACGGACGGTTTTAACGATCCTACATGAAACCATTCCAGACGAGAAGCGACATCAAGCTCACAACTTGTGCTTGTACCAACAACAACTTATGTGCATTATTGGTGTTAGCGGCAGCAGAATTATTTTCAAAAGCATTGGCATTGGTATTAGCAGTGGCAGATTTACCACGAGCACACTCGCTGGTGGTAGCGGATGGTGACGAAGCGACAGACGCAAATGAAGGAGTGATAGAGGGATCAAGGGGTTGTGTAGGCGCAATATATAGCTTCTCCAACCCAATTGTCAACCTCACCTTCGAGCGGCGAATCCCGTTTCCACTACAGACGAGGCTTCTGGCGACCCCAAGCTCCTCATGGAACTTGGGCCGGTGGGGAGGGACGGGATGGCCTGAAGGTTCAATGTGGCCATATAAATCGTTCCCGAGATGGTCGGGCCAGCACCTTAATGGTGCTGTGTTACCGGAGCGTATCGGATCTGTATCCGACAAAGGACCATCACATCGATAAACTCCCCAAAGCCTTCGGGGAGTAACCTAATCGCTACAACAACAACAACAACAAGGAGTGATAGGTGCAGCGGGAGCGTTGTTGTTAAAGACGATGTATTATATCAACTCGAGAACTATCTGGTTTAAGAATAATTAAATAATGATGTTGGATATCACTTCCGGAACTAGATATATATTTTCCAGAGAATTTTTGTTTTCCACGTTTGTTGGGTTAAACAAAATCTAGCCGTTGCCGTATCTACAAATTATCTAGATAATATAAAAACCAAGGTTGCCTACAATACAGCTACCCCAAGGCGGCCCTAAACTGTGACCGAAAAATACTCAGTAGTTTAACTGGAGTTTAAATTTGACTAAATTTGAAGTAAGCTTAGTTTAAGCTTAGCTTAACCAACCACTGATCAACCGGGCCTTAGAAAGATAAAAAGTAACAGAAAATATATTTTTTAAAAGCCGGTACCACTATTTCTTACTCGTTATGTCATTGGTAAAAAAATCAGCTGGTTCCTGATTTTTCTTGTTGACATTTTGAATGGATTTGTTATTCTGTAATAAAAATTTAAGAATTGGGTAAAGTTACTGGTGATAATGCTTCTTAAAGAAATAATTAGGCAAGGCCAAAGTCAGGTTCGGCGTATTTCGTCCGCAACAGCAGCAATAACTCGTATTCATCGTTCAGTTTATTGTCGCATGTATCCAACAGTAGTAGTGCAACCTGATGGCTCACCATCAAGATACGCTATCATGAACCAAGACAAATAATCAAGGTTGGACAAAAACAATAATTTTTAAAAAGTTAATAAAAATTTTATAACCGAATCTGTTATCTATCTTGTAGTTGCCATTAGATCTAAGCACGTTGAGCGACGCGTAAAGGAAAGCACGCTTAGAAGCGCGTAAACCACGCAAAAAGGTTAAGGTAATGGAGGAAGTAGAGGATACATACAATGCAAAGAAATACATGAAATATATTAAGAAAAAATAAATTTGCAATACAGAAACTCTAAATTCCATGTAACTGTAGTGTTTTTCGCATAAGACCAATCGCCTTTTTTGAGATTTTACGTTTACATAGAACTGCTATGATGAGGGTGTCAAATTCAACAAAGACGCGCCCACCAAAAAGTTCAGAAGGGAACTTCGGGTTGACGGAAGCTCGTCTGCTAAATTGGTATACGCATACTTTTTATTATAGTTTAAAGCTAAGTAAATCGATTTGGATGAGATGTCTTGATTGAAGCAATCAAAAGTAAAACTTTCTCGACTAACAAAGACGCTCGGAACCTTGTGAGCGGCAGGTTTATGAAGACTTGACCTCCCTTGTTGTTAACGTTAGTTATTACAAGGGAAAGATCCGTGACTGGTTACAAAACAGCCAAAACCTCTTAGGTCGCTAAGCGCCAATTTGCTATGATGACCATATTTTTGTGCCTGTAAGCTAGTACACTATTACCCACTGATATTAGGCAAAGGATTCGTATTTTTTTTTCTTAATATTTAATTCATTATGTCAATTAAACAATAGGGTAATCAATTATATACACTTTACTTACATTTAATACTAAGTCTAGTTAATTACTATTAAACCAAAATATCTTGTCGTTTTTATTAAGTTACATTTTATTTTGCATAGTATTACTTAACGAAGGTACATATAACAAGATTTAGCTAAACATGATGTATCACCATTTTGGTTATATAGTTGCAGGCCAAAGTTTGTCTCAGAGAAGTGTTGTGTTTTCAGTAAAAGCTCCACATAGACGCACTTCTTTATCCTTTACTATTGCTCGTAAAAATTGTGGGCCAACTTCGATTTCGTCTCGCAATCTTAAAACATATTCTTTAATTATCAAATTGTTCTGTAATTCGTTATCTATACTTAGACTAATTAATTCGTTTTCATTGCACTCAGTGTCGTTTTCATTTCCTCTTTCGCGAGTTTCTAATGCTGCAAGCAGTTATTATTTTTTATCATTTCACTAAATTTTTGTTTTATTTTAACTAAAGAATTACTAGTTTTAGAACTGATCAACAGCTCGAAGCATTTAAATTGATACAACTGTGTCTCCAATAATTCAAGCTTTGCAATTATATGCTCAGGACTCGGAGTTTTCTCTTCGAAACTTATATCATGCTGTCCATTATTTGAACATCACGCGATAAATAACATACATCAGCAAGCAAAGCTTCTATTTGGGTTTCAAATACATCTAACACGTCATAAGTTTCCAAAATATCTTTAAACTTGAGTACCGCCGCGTGCAGCACAGATATTAAGCAGAGCTCATAGATTTCACCAATGGTACGGGTTTCCAAATACGTTAAAATTTTAATAGCTTCTGTGGTTTCGTCGAATAAACGTTTCTGTTTGCTAGCAGGAACTGGTTGTGCTTCTTGCCAAACGGTCTGCCAGGTATTACTAGGCACTTGCATGCGAGCACTCAGTTTTCCTGAATGTGGGTGCGTCTGCGTCTTCTTCCCAATCTTTGGGACTGTACCAACGTATAAAATCTTCCAACTGGCTTTTGGATTAGCTGCTTTAAAAGCCCCCATATCTGAGAGTAAGGGAGAGCACATCAGTTGCATATTGTGTTCTGATCCCGAACCCCAATTTTATCATTGCCTCTGCATCTGCTAGCAATTCGTCTTCTGTTTTCGGAACAGGATCTTGAGTTTTAGGAATAAAAAGCGGTTCATTCCAATCTAATAATATAAGATCACCATACGTTTATCACGTCCCCTCAGGTGCGTACTCTGCACAGTCATAGAAACTCATCTTCATCGTCGTCTAATGTTTGAGTGAAAACATCATCAAAATTATCAGTTGACTCAGTATCATACGATTGATTGCCATATTTACGATACTTTGAACGTTCAATGCAATAATTCAGCATTTGTAATTTTGATTTAATAACAAGTGCGTGTGTCGGGAATCCAGTAGCAACTCCCGGGATAGAAAGTCTTACACTCCATATAAATCGAAGTTCTCTTATGAATGATACCCAGATTTGTGCCACTCCATTTTTACCTCCAAAGTGGGCATTGCATGTTTGCTAGAAGACACATAAACGACTGGACAAAAGAGTCAAATGGTGATGATTTTATTCGATGAGGGTCAAATTGTTCGGATGACTGCTGTCCTTCGCTTGTGTGTTGTTTAATGTCAGGATACAAATCTGGAAACAAATATGCTAAAAATTCCCTTATTCAGCTTCATTGAGTGGTCCTGATATTTTCCTGCGTGTATTTAAAATATCAGAATCATATTTGGGACGATAGTGATAATCTGTTATATGCTGCAAGGCATTTGCATATGACCATCTTCAGCATTTTCATTTAAACTGCTGCCAACGAATGACCCTAAACGATCTTTACACTGATACAATTTCGAAAAATCTTTTAAACAAGTGGGATGAAGTAAGAAACCGCGTGAACTTTTTGGCATATGCTGCAATTCGACGATTTATTAGGCACAAACTCTGTGTGTAGTGGTGAATCTATGACGTTCTCTGATGTGTCTATCCAATTGCAAACAACAAATAATTCTGTAGCAGCATCAGGAAAATATCCACAAGGTAATGCAATAAATTTTGTGGTTTTTAAATATTCCTTTTCAAATTTAACTTGATCATTTTTCTGTAATGGCTTGAGAAACGGCACATTCATTGCTAATGAACCTGTAGTGTTTGTAGTGTGTATGTATGCCGCACGGAAACTGTGATTGCCTGGGTACAATTCACAGGTAGCTTCTCTTTGAATATTGCAAGCAATCCAGATAAATATCGACATTCAGTGGGGGATTGCTTAAGGGCAACCAAATCGAAATTAGTTCGAAGCGTAGCATGCATACCTACTCCAAGGAATAGGTTATATTTTGCATCATATATTTGTATAAAAATTGGCACTGTTGGACAATATTCTGCAGCGACGACAGTTGCTGAACTTAATAAATAGCAAAATTCAGAGGGGTTGGAAAAGTATTGATTATTTGATTCATGTGGAGATATGACAACAAAACGTTGCAATCCAAACGCACACGAAATAGTATGCAATTTGTTGCTATATCCAAAAACTAGTGGAGGACCGAAAGTGTTTTTAGGTGCCATCATATCCTTATACATTGAATTGATCATGACACTAGTTGAATGCTTGTTTTGCTAGTCTCTGGTTTAATGGTAAAAAATAATCAATTGATACTTTTGCATTGTGCAATACCAGTGTTTCTCTTTTACGTCAAAAACACAGTTGAACACATCAGTGCCATCGTCCTCTGCACAGACATCATCATTGATACAGAGTTTTTGGAATGCTTCTCCAAGTTGGGCATTGAATATTTCCCAATCGGAAGCGGCGCTAAAATCTTGTCTATAAAATCCACTTTCATCAATCTCTCTCAGCCATTTTTTTAATAACTTGTTTTTTTTAGGATAGCTGATTTAATAATGTGGAAAAAATAAACTTGTAAATATTTTTGTTTTTCTTTAGTATTGCGTGAGATTGGATGTGATTCATTGGTGATGTTGCCAGATGAAATCAGTATCTTGGGTTTTCCGCTGAAATTGTGTGGGAATGGCGAGCTAGATGTGTTGAATGGCAAATGGACATGGTGAAATGTTTTTGTTCGTGATGCGCCCAGCCGCATCAGAAACGATATAATATAGAGACATTGCATAGACGAAAAATCGTGTGAGGCAAGCTTCACAAATTCTAGCAGGTCACATTCACCACTACCACAGCAGAATTTGTTAAACTACCACAGTCTGTATTTGTTATTTAACAATTATTTGTACACTTTTTATTCAGCTAATGTGTTCAGAATTTTAACTTTTACTCTCTAAAACTCCAAACAGTGTATTTCTGTGCTTAAATTATGTTAAAAATTGTGTTAAAATTTTTGGCGTGGTCAAAGCGACCTACTAGAATTTTGTTACGCTCCGCTGCTTTCCACCGAAGTTCGCGCATGCAATATCTTTATATTCAAAAATTTTTGGCCGCATATTATTCGCCTTTTACGCAATGTAGTACAACATTTTCAACGCTTAACAGAGCTGTCAAGTGTCAAAGTAACAATTACACAATGTGAACAACATGACAGTATGACACAAAGCTGCAGACATTGGTGCGTTATCGGTAACCGTATCGGTAACCTTATAACAGCTGATTCGACCCACAAATCAAACACAGAAGATTGCGCATTCACGAGTTCAAAATTGCTTCGTTCGGCGCATCTACGTCACACTGACTGCTTGAGCGAATGAAAGAAACAGAGAAAAAACAAGAGCTAAAGGAAAATGACGTAAAAATGCCCATAAAAACAGCTGATATTTTTTTACATGCGCAATCTGTGTGTGTGATTTGTGGATTCGACCAACCTTATTATGGGAATCAATGTAATCGATTATGATGACATATCGTAACGCTAAGGTCTAACCGTATCGTAGCCAACCAATGGTTTTTGGTTTCGCCATATCATAACCTAAAAAATTTGAGTTGGTGAATTTAATAACTTTTTTTAAATTTAAGGCCAAATAAACTCCTAACCCCAACGCCATAGTTGTAACCATACCCATATCCATAACCATCTCCAATGTGACGATTAATGGTGCCTTAACCTAAAAATTGTTGAAAATTTCATAAAAATGCAGAAACGTAAAAATTACAAACATATTCACAAAAATAAGTCTACTAGTCATAACGTATCCAACAATGACACAAGTCCAAAAAAGTTTGTAAATTCACCAGCGCAATATTTTTAGGTTATGGATATGGCGAGACAACCAGACCGAGGGTTGGCTATGTATGTTATGGCGTTAGCGTATGGTATGGCACATATAATCGATTACATTGATTTCCTACAGGGTAGGTTCGATCAGCTGTTTATTTGGTTAGCTTATGGTTATAGTCACGACATTATATGGGCTTTTTATTCATTGTTCTGGATACGTGTTAGTGATTAAGCATACTTTTTTGTGGATTATGTTCGTAATTTTTGCGTTTTCTTAATATTTTATATGAATATCTTTCACGATAGTTGCGTTTAAAGCACCATTAATCGATCACAATGTATCGTACAGGTTTAAACTGCAGTCATTGGTGCCGTATGTCGTATCGCTGTATCCGTATCCCTAACGTAATCAGCTGTTTATCGTTACGACGGTAAACCAAAAACCCAATTGGTGGCTACGATACGGTTACGACCTTAGCGGCACCAATATCGATTGCATTGATTCTCATAAGGTTGGTCGAATCAGCTGTTAAAAGGTTACCGATACGGTTACCGATATAAGCACCAATGTCTCCAGATTTACGTTAGGGATACGACTACAGCGATACGACAAGCGGCCTATGACATATTCCGTCCGGGTCAACACGCGAGTGCCATAGTGTATGATAGAAGGTGGAGAAGATTGACAACTGCACTGTTTCAATATGTACAGGTGAGCTCATCTCATCAGCTGATGTTTATAGTTATGTCATACAAACCTGCATTGGTCGATGAGTGGAATGTCCAAAGAGATGGCAAACTCAAATGAACTCACACACATTGGCAACATTTACTTACATCATACAAACTGCTAAGAATTTTATGTTTGCCATTCCATACCTAGATCGCACCAACGCAATAGCACCGAGTGTTGACAATTTGACGCAGACAATATTATTGTTGCACTTTACCAGATGCAGTCCAGACTTGTATATAGTTTGTAAACCATGGACCACTGCCATATCGCACGACCCTTAGCTCCAGTGAGCTCCAGGTTGTATTTTGGATGACTACACGAGAAAGGGGAATAAGATGGCCACCTTTTGTATATCGTGAAATCGTCATAAATTCATACTTTTTAAATATCATGAAATATACAGAAAGGGTGGTGTACGTGCTTGTGATTATTGAGCAATTTTAATCATAATTATGAAATGAAGACGCTTTATTAAGTTTTGAGACGTTTTCAACTTATAAACTCTTGT
Source organism: Eurosta solidaginis (assembly GCA_029619165.1). Lineage (NCBI taxonomy): Eukaryota > Metazoa > Arthropoda > Insecta > Diptera > Tephritidae > Eurosta > Eurosta solidaginis. The sequence continues at coordinate 24,885 of JARSSU010023525.1, forward strand.
GAACGCATCAATTTTGTTGGTATACTTTAGGACAGAGCGTGGAATGCTTTGATAAACGAGCAAAATGTTGGCAGAGGTGTCGAAGACACGTTTTTATATGTTAGCGTCGATATGTAATGAACCTGTAGATTATTGGTGGTATAGTTAATGAGGTTTTTGGCTTTAGTTCGCTTGATCCCGATCACCCTTCAAAAAACGCGAGTACTCTCATAAATAATGTAAGGGACTACTCCTTTGATGGCGAGTATATGGACTGCTCCACAATCTAATCTGATATTCATGACAAAAAAATGTGCATCCAATTAACAGTTTCGCATATGTCCTAGGAGAGTGAGTAGGTGATCCCACTCTCGCTTGTTTTGAGTCATTCCATAGAGTACATACGTGAGAATACTTTCCAAAGTACTTTCACTGTAAGTACTCCATGGAGCACCACCAGAGGATCATATGCCAAAGTACTAAAGAGGAATTGTGTCGGAAAGAATTTTCGAAGTGAATTTAATTTAAAATGAAAGTAAATGAGAGGGGCAATACAACTTTTATATTTTATACTACGAATATTCCTATTGTTATTTAGCATTTGCGTGAATAAAGAAACTAATATCACTAATATAATACGCATACGCATAAGTGAATAAAGAACAAACTATATAATATGTATACATTAAAACCAGTGCGCTGTTGCATTTTATCAGAGTTGCCAAAGTAAAATTTTATTATTAGTTATTTGCATGCAATATTTTACTTTTGGCAACTCTGTTCGATCGTCATCGTGTCGTGATCACTGTCGTTGAAAAAAACGAGCAATGATCGGCTGATGGTGGTCCCGCAAACGCATTGCAAAGGAGTATTGTTAGAGACTCCAACATGAAGAAATGGAAACACGTAATCCAACATTTTTGCAGGGGAGGATAATTCTAAGCAAAGCGGAGTGGCGGCAATCTTGCACATTTTATTCGTCTGCTTTTAACTAATCGCCGCTTTAGAAACCAATTCGCTGTAAACTGACGTTCGTTGTCAACCATCGGTCTGTCAAGTTGGTGAGTTCTTAATTTGCAAAAAAACTTTAGAATTTTATTGATTTAGAGTAAAATAACTGGTAATAAACATCTTATTATACTGAAAATAAAGATTATAAAATACATGATATTGTTGTTTGACAAACGTTCGCAACATAAATTTTATATTGCTACTGGTGAGAAGTGCCCTTTTTCCATAGGCACAAATTACATAATATGGACTGTTAACCATTTGCTTATTGGTTTCTTCATATTCTAAGGGTTTAGATCTAACCACGTTTTACAGATATTATGGTTGTGAAGTAATTTATGGAATTTTCTTACTTTTCTTACAGATATATATTTCATAAACATTTGCAGTAATTAAAATGGCTTCACGTCGCATTGCACAGTCGCGTGTCAACTGGTCTGCTCTTGCGGAACGTGTGCCACCGAATCAGAAGCTAACTTTGCTGCATTCAAAACTAAGTCGGACACCTACTTGCGTAGTGTTTTGGCTAATCCCGAAAATCCACCACAGATTAACTGGTCCCATTATAAGCAATTGATTCCTGTTGCCGGAATGGTGGATACTTTTCAAAAACAGTATGAGCACTTAAGATACCTTATCCAACGGAAAATGTTACTCCACAAGTAGAGCTCAACTAAAAGAAACCCAGAGTGACATCGAAACATTTAAGAAAAATTCGCAGGCACGCATTGCTGAGTTCCAGAAGAGTATTGAACATCTGAAGAGTTTGTTGCCATATGAACAAATGACAATGGAAGACTTCCGCGATGCACATCCAGAACTAGCTCTGGATCCTATTAATCGTCCAACATTCTGGCCTCATGACGCTGAAGAGCAACGTGATATCAAGGACCGACCACAAGGTGATCATTAAACGGTCGCGCTCCAATCGTAGTCATAAAAGAAACCGTAAAAAACTTAATGTAAAATTAAAAAAACGATTGTATATTCTTGAATAAAATTGTTACATCAAAAGTCTAGGAAACGAATCATCCTGAATTGGTTATACATAACATCTTTTTACGAAAATGAGCTTCAAATGATGAGAATTAAATCTGCGATAGGTACGCAATCTTTGTTATGGCAATATTAATACTAACGTCCTAACGACAGTCATATGTTATGACGATATGGAATACGACGACCGTGACGACGTGCCTTGACGACGCTTCCCACTGTAGCCGGTTATATGTCCCGGAGCGACTCGGGAATTCTCAACCAAGGGCTGTAATTTCAGTGTAACGCAATTTAATTCGTTGCGTCATCCTCCAAGCAGATCCTTGCAGCGTGGCTGCTTCATGTTGTCCTGCTTCGGGCAAGTGTTGAACCCAACCGGTCCAGAGAAATGGTTTTGATTAGGGCTGGGAGTTTCATCCGGATTTTTCAATTATCCGGATTAACCGTATGTTCGAAGATTCGGATAGCTATGCAGAAAATCCGCTATCCGGCTATATAAACGAAAAATTCCGGTTATTCGTGTATGCGGATACGCGTTTTAACCGGATAGTCTTTATAATCGTGTTCTCAGGAAAACAGCGATCCCACGACCATGGATATAATCCTAAATTATAATAAGAGTGACACAAGGGAGGAATACGAAGCTTGGCGCTACGTGTTCTAGGAGCAAATAAACCACAATCTCAGCGCCAGAAATTGGTGGCAAGGTCATTAAACATTTTTGTCATTCTTTGGAAACTCGGACTCCCCACACGCATATGTTTTTAATCGGATAATGATCCCGGCACTTATTTTTCTTACAGAGAATAAGAATAGTTCAGAATCAAATAAGATGCTTCTGTTAAATGAAAGATATGGTACATCAGTTTGTTGCTTGCACTGGATATCCGAAAAAGAGGTTATTAACCGGATCTTCATATAATCCGGATATCCGTATAGTTTCACGAACGAATATTAACCGGATATCCATGCTACCCGGATGTGTGTCGACGGATAGTCCGGATGGATATCCGGATACTCCAATCCCTAGTTTTGATGCGTGTGCCGAAAACGAATCTTTTTAGGATGGCTGCATCCATGAGAGTGTTTCTGGGGTAGATCCCAACATTCGTAGGGCCCCGTCATTTCTTAAGACTTTTGTGGCTTCTTGTTGTTCACCACGTCACGGCGTCTCGAAGTCTGCGTGTCGTAAGAGGCGTCCTAAAATACCAAATAGGTTCAGGGGTTGTGTATCGCAACCCTCTGTATAGGTTGTCGCGCAATATATAGCTTCTCCAACCCAACGTCAACCTCACCTATCTATAGTGAATCCTGTATCATTAACAACCGAGGCTCTGGCGACCCAAACTCCTCATGGGTCTAGGGGTGGAGGGCGGTATGGCCTAGAAGGTCGCATGTGGTCATAACAATCGTTCCTGAGATGGTCGGCTTGGTACCGGAAACGTACCGGATCTACATCCGGCGAAGGACCATCAACATCGAAAACTCTCTCCAAGGCCTTCGGGGAGTGCCCTTATCGCTACCACAACCATACCAAAAACAAAAAGTCTGCGCCTCCCCTACTTTTAAGCAACTCCGCTGCTCAGCAAACCACAAAAATATCCGCTACTGCTCGCACTCTACCAGCTCACACCAGTCTCCTTAGCATGGGCAGAAGCAATGCCGAGCACCCCCTCGCCTCTTTACGGCACCAGCACACGAGTAGGTCAGGGACACATACTCTAACACCCTGTTTTCCTGCCTTGGGCGATGCTGTTTTCCTAGATGTCCTGGTTTCAACATTATAATATTCCCCGATGGGTGCTTTGGGGCTGAAGATGGCGTGTAATAAGACAGAAGTGGTTTTGGTGAGCTCAGTGCGGACTGTGGATGAGCTTGTCCGAACCATAGGGAGATTATCAAATAAATTCAAAGCTTTTATTAAATATTAAGGAGTAAACAGTGACTCAAAACTAATTTTTAAAGGAGCACCGCACTGGAGAAAGTTTTCGAGAGTTAGTGGAGCCGTAACGCGAATAATGCCCAACATCGTGTGGCTCAGACGAAGCTACCCGTCAGCTATTATCCAACGTAACTAGCTCGATAATATTATATGCAGCACCAGTATTGTACGGATCTAAAACAACCCACCAAAAAGATATACTAGCAGCTTACCATATTACTGCTATAAGAGTAGCATGTGCTTATCGAACGGTGCCCGACTACGCGATCCTTGTTTTATCTCGAAAAATCCCAGTAGATCTGCTATCAAGTGAAATGGCCAATCTGTATAACATTGGAATCGGCCCCCCTCTAAAGATGCCAAGAAAACGCTTTGTGACGAGCAATAGTTAGGTGTAAGAATCGAGGAAAGGGCGGTGGACCTTAATGTTAGTTCTACCACCTCACGCAGATATTGAGTGGACACGGCGGTTTCAAGGAGTATCTACATAAACGTCCACATTGTCCTATCGAATCGGAAAACGCAGAACACTTAATGTGGAGAAAAGCCTTCCATAACGAATTCAGTTTCTCCCTAATATGTAGAGACATACATTGTTGGACTGCTGTGAGTAAAATGGCATTTCTAGTGATGACGCGATTGCTGCTATATATCAAAATGATATGGGCGAAAAAGAAATTCCTTTAGCCATGCCCCGTCCGTCCGTTCGTCCGTAAGCACGATAACTTGAGTAAATTTTGAGGTATCTTAATGCAATTGGTAATGTAAGTTCCTGGGCACTCATCTCAGATCATTTAAAATGAACGAAATCGGACTTCAACCACGCCCACTTTTTAGATATCGAACATTTGGAAAAACCGAAGAAGTGCGATAATTCATTACCAAAGACAGATAAAGCAATGAAGCTTGGTTGGTGGGTTGATCTTACGACGCGGTATAGAAAATTAGGAAATTTTGGAAAATGGGCGTGGCGCCGTCAACTTTTAAAAGAAGGTAATTTAAAAGTTTTACAAGCTGTAATTTGGCAGTCGTTGACGATATCATGATGAAATTTGGCAGGAACATTACCCAATTATTACTATATCAGGGCTAAATAAAAATTAGCAAAATCGGATAACGAATACGCCCACTTAAAAAAAAATTGTTTTTAAGTCAAATTTTAACAAAAAATTGAATATCTTTACAGTATATAAGTACATTACGTCAACATTCAACTCCAGTAATGATACGGTGCAACAAAATACAAAATAAAAGAAAATTTCAAAATGGGCGTGGCTCCGCCCTTTTTAATTTAATTTGTCTAGAATGCTTTTAATGCCATAAGTCGAACAAAAATTACCAATCCCTGTGAAATTTGGTAAGGACATAGCTTCTAAGACGATAACTGTTTTTTGTGAAAATGGGCGAAGTGGGTTGAAGCCGCGCCCAGTTTTTATACACAGTCGACCATCTGTCCTCGCTCGGCCGTTAACACGACAACTTGAGCAAAAATCGATATATCTTTACTAAACTTTGTTCACGTACTTATCTGAACTCACTTTATCTTGGTATTAAAAATGGGCGAAATCCGACTATGACCACGCCCACTTTTCGATATCGAATATTTCGAAAAATATACCATAATTCTATACCAAATACGAAAAAAAGGGATGAACACGGTGATTGGATTGTTTTTGACGCAAAATATAAATATAGAAAAAAACGTTGTAAAATGGGTGTGACAACCTACCATATTAAGTACTTAGAAGAAATGAAAAAGTTCTGCAGGGCGCAAATCAAAAGCCTTTGGAATCATGGCAGGAATAATGTTCGTAAGTATTACATACATATGTATATAAATAAAGTAGCGGTACCCGACAGATGATGTTTTGGGTCACCCTGGCCATGATTTTGGCCGACTTCACGTATACAACTAAGAGGCCACTCCCTTTTAAAACCCTCATTAATAACTTTAATTTGATACCCATATCGTACAACACATTATAGAGTCGACCCCCTGGTCCACATTTATGGGCCGATTTCTCGAAAGGCTTATCCACCTATAGTAACTATGCCCACCCCATTGTGGTGGGTTTCAAACTACTCTTTAATAACTTCCATTTGATACCCATATCATACTAAAACACATTACAGGGATTACCCTAGGTTCATTTTCCTAAATGGCGATTTCCCCTTATTTTTTTTCCAAAGCTCTCAGCTGAATATGTAATGTTCGGTTACACCCGAACTTAGCCTTCCTATACTTGTTTTGCTTTAGCAAAAATTGCTGATTGCCCAATATGATGTTGGAGATCAACTAGAGAATGTAAATTTTCAAAGGTTGGAGATTAATTAAAAATACGTTGGATATGAACATGAGAACTAAAATCTCAAACTTTGGAGAATAATGTTGGATATCAAAGTAAGAGCTACAGATTTCTCAAAGGTTCTAGAATAAGTGGAAAATTATGTTGGTCAACAACTTGAGACTATAATTTTCTTCATAAAATAAGCTTCGCTATTGTTTGTTTTTTCCAAACTTAAATATTTCTCTTTATTTTATTCCTCATGTTCTCACATACTTTATTAGCCTTACATGCAAACATATAAAATATATTTTTCTTTAAAATAAAATGATAATTTTGAAATACCTACTTCATTTTATAAACATTGCCTCTTGGCCTTCAAATAAGTTTGATTAGTATATATTTATATATATAAATATATTTGTAAAAAAATATTTATGTAATGAAATGCAATGATAAAATGTGCTTAATTTATACTACATTCTATGGAAGTCAGCATTAATATATAAGATAAAATAATCTTAGTTTTAACTTTTTCTTTTAAGTGCGATTTTAAGTTTTTCTATTTAAATTTAAAAAAATGTTTTATAATTTTTTTATATTCGTCTTTTGCTTCTTACGGAAGGTATTACGACAATTGCACACAAATACAAAAAATGTTACTATAAACAATATAATTGAGGCAAGCACCAAAGCAAGCGATGTCGTTTGCTCATATGATTCGGTTGGATCCAGTATATGATTACGCTGCAACAATTGAAAATCGACTAGCACGTGTGTACCATTCGGTGGTGGGCATGGCTGTTGCACAATAATCTCTTGATGTTGAACCTAAGTAATGAACGAGGATTTTCCTGACGAGCTCAACACACCAATTGGCATTATAATAAGAAATCTTCCACCTACCTGTTTGTTCCGACAAAGCTGCAGCCCAGCCGAATTGGCCAAAGTCTCTGCACTATATTCATCCTGCACCAATACAGGCAGTAATACCATTTTTCGGGTGATATTAGTTGTGACCAAGACCATATTTTTGAAAGATTTCGTGGATGTACAGAATAGCCGCCGACTGCTGTTAGACCCAGTGTAATGAGCGCATTGAAAAAAGTGGCAGAAATTTTAGTGGGCATTAGATGAGCGCAGAAGAGGCCTAATGTTTGCAGTAACCGTTAGATATAATAGCATGTAACCTGTTTGAAAGAGTATGTGTAAAAGAGAGTGATTAGGTTCAATAACGTTATACCAAACAAAATTTTTTGTAGAGCAAAAAGTAGTTTCTCTCGTATTGCAAAATACATATATGTACATTATTAGGGTGGGTCAAATTTATTTTTGAAAAGGCACATGCAGTTTCTGAATCTATGGGTCATACTGAGTAATATTGCCCATGGGACCATAGGTCTGAAATGAATTTCGAGCCCCCCTAATTTTGTTAGAAAATATTTTTTTTTAGAAATTTTTTTATTATTTTTGTTAGAAAATATTTTGGGCTATTTAAAAATAGAATTTGCAATATGGAAAAGTAAAATATTCGTCGCTAGAGGGCGCTTTTCCTACTTTTTTCGCATTTAATGCTTCTTTTTGGGGAAAATCGACGAATTTGTTGCACAAAGCGACGAATATTTTACTTTTCCATATTGCAAATTCAATTTTTAAATAGCCCAAAATATTTTCTAACAAAAATAATAATAAAAATTTCTAAAAAAAATATTTTCTAACAAAATTAGGGAGACTCGAAATTCATTTAAGACCTATGGTCCCATGGGCAATATTACTCAGTATGGCCCATAGATTCAGAAACTAGATATGCACCTGAAGTTTTTTCCCCTTACAATTTGAACTGCCCTAATGTTCATATATATTGAACTTTGAAGCTCGAAATCTGATCTTTATATATAGTTTTTTATACTTTTTAACATTTTAATGCCCATCTGTATTTGTACACAGGGTATTATAACTTTAATTGGATAATGGTTAGTTGTACAGGTATAAAGGAATCGAGATAGATATAGACTTCCATATATCAAAACCATCAGTATCGAAAAAAATTTGATTGAGCCATGTCCGTCTGTCCGTCTGTCCGATAACACTATTACTTGAGTAAATATTGAGATATCTTCACCAAATTTGAGACGCGAGCTTGACTGGCCCCAGAATAGATTGGTATTGAAAATGAGCGAAATCGGATGATAACCACGCCCACTTTTTATATATATAACATTTTGGAAAACACAAAAAACCTGATTATTTAGTAAATAATACACCTAGAATGTTGAAATTTGACGTGCGGACTGATATTGAGACTTCTGATAAACATTTGAAAAAAATTGTGTAAATGGGCGTGGCGCCGCCCACTTCTGATAAAATCAATTTTACAAATATTATTAATCAAAAATCGTTAAACCTATCGTAACAAAATTCGGCAGAGAGGCTGCCTTTACTATAAGGAATGATTTGAAGAAAAATTAACGAAATCGGTTAAGGACCACGCCCACTTTTATATAAAAGAATTTTAAAAGGGTCGTGGACGAATTAAATTACCTTTGCAAAAAAGAGCTTTATATCAATGGTATTTCATTTCCCAAGTAGCACCGCCCCTTCTATGGCTAAGCTATTAAGTACACAAAACAAACAACAGCATTTCAAGTGTACAGCTGGGTATGTAATGTTCGGTTTCACCCGAACTTAGACTTCCTTACTTGATAAATTTTAAATTTCAATTCTTTTCTTATTTCAATTGTATTAATTTGTTTCAAAAGTCACTCAAACCCCTATATATATTATGACGGGTTGAAACTGCACTTCGAAAGCCAATATCCATGTTTTCGAGTCCAACTTTGTAAAACGAGCAAATCGCTTTTTTGTTTGTGGACCAATCTCTTAAAAAAAAATGGTTTGGTCCAATAACCAGCCGAGTGGATGTACAGTGTATTTTTTTATTTATATCAGCTCAAATTACAAAAAAATGCTTCGATCTGGAATTTAAGTTTTCATATATGTTGTTTAAAGCTACTTGAATTGTAATCCATAAGTTTGCTCGATTTGAGAAAATCAGAACAGCTTCTAAAATCTTCACGAAGTTTTTTCTAAATGTTTCTAAACTAAAAGTTTGTGACCTATAAAACTACATACTCGAAAAGTTTTTGGGAATTTTCAAAAATTGTGTGGTCAAGGTGTTGAATATATTCATATTCTCGTCTAAATCTTAAAATAAAATAGTTCACAAAGGCACTTACATTAACTTTTACTCACTGAGGCAAAGAGAACCAATTTTCTTTGAGTGAGGTGACTGAGGGTTCTTTATTCACAAATTTTGGCTCACAAAAAAATAGCGCGACTTGTTATGCCGTGGCTGCGTTACATATAATTTGCCCCTAAACGTCATTGTTGAAAAAATTAAGAAAATTTTTTAAAACTCTGTACCACGGATTTGCTGGAAATATATACTGCAATAAATTAATCGCCAGTTTTAGGCAAACTGTGTCGCTTTATGTCGCGAATGTTTTTCAAACCAATTTTGCGTGATTTCGGGACTGTATCGAAATTTACTTGAAATGCAGTGGGAATAATTTCGCGAATCACTGAAGCTCTTCAGCAGTTCAAGATATTTTCAGGTTCCTTCACAGTTTGGGATATTTCGAGAACCGATCTGGTAAATTTCCAGGACATTTTCGTGAGAAAATCATGAATATTTTTGAATTTTTTCCAAATAACTCGAAAGGGTCCCAAAATTACATCCGAATAATCTCGAAAGTAGTCCCGAACTAATATTAAAATTTTCTTAGTTCGTTAATTTGAAGTAGTCTCAATTAATTTCGTAAAATAGTCTTGAAATATTGTTAGAGTAGGTCCGAAGTCACCCAAAAACCAAATAATTTGGAAAAGGTTCCAACACATAACTATCAAGAAAGAATAACCCCATACATACTTCCCATTGTTCCATATACTTAAGTAATCATTGGGAGCTGATGTGTCATTCCTCAGTGTTTTAACTGTGTAAGTTTGGGCCTTCTTAAGGTAAGCATAACCTGAAATGAAAACCCAACGGATTCGTAGGTGGTTGCCATGGTTGCTCTTCAGACCATCCGAGATCAGCCATATTAAAGCTTTCTGTATATTTCCTCTGTCGTTCTTCCCGATCATGTATATGTATATGTGATTTTGCGTCCGCCGGGGTGTGCGATGATAGCGTGCTCCTCCATCCACACCGAAAATCCTGGGTTCACGCCACGGGAAAAGCAACTTCAAAATGTTAGAAACAAGTTTTTTAATTAGAAGAAAATTTTTCTAAGCGGGGTCGCCCCTCGGCAATATTTGGCAAGCACTACGAGCGTGTTTCTGCCATGAAAAGCTCTCAGTGAAAACACATCTGCCTTGCAGATGCCGCTCGGAGTCGGCATAAAACAAGTAGGTCCTGCTCCCGCCAAAAATTAAAAGGAGCACGACGTAAATTGGTTGTTGTTGTTGTTGTAGCGATAAAGACACACCCCGAAGGCCTTGGGGACTGTTATCGAGTTGATGGTCCTTCGCCGGATGCAGATCCGGTACTTTCCGGTACCAAGCCGGACCATTTCGGGAACGATTTGTTATGACCACATGCGGCCTTCTAGGCCATCCCGCCCTCGCACCCCTTAGATCCATGAGGAGTTCGGGGTTACCAGAGCCTCTGCAGCCAATGAAACAGGATTCGCCACGGATAGGTGAGGTTGACAATTGGATTTGGAGAAGCTATGTATTGCGCTGGCAACCTGAAAGGGCTGCGTTACACAAACCCCTTGAATCCGGTATTTTAGTCGCCTCTTACGACAGGCATACCTACCGCGGGTATATTCTAACCCCCTAACCCGCTGGGGTTGGTAGACAAGCTTGGTTTAAAATCTATTCAGAGGTTATCGCGCTTTACAATTTTTATATGTGATTTTATCACTGCGACTGCCAGCGCAGCTAAGAGAAAATCGTTGAAATCCTCATCTAAGAACACAGAGAAATAATTTGGGAAAATCTATACATAACCTATGCTCTGGTAGTTATGCCCTGTCACAGATAAATTTTTTTAGGTCCTATACAGGCTTCATTATAAAAATCGGTTGTTGCCTTGCGAGAGAAAAGAAAGAAAAAGGTTTTATAGACCACCCTGGAAAAAACTGTACAGGGCCTACAAAGATAGAGCGGTAGACGGCACTAACAAACTGTCAAGGGACTACCTAGAATAGACGGTTCAGGCCCAAACCAAAATCGTGCCACATTTTCTGGCCTGGTGCATTTCTACTGGAATTTTTTGCGAGATCTAAAATTAGACAGAAGAACAAACCTCGGATTCATTGATCATTTTTTTGCGAGGAGGAGGGCTGTGTTTGGATTTGTTGTTGCGATTATGGCAAGTGTCATTGTGAGCTGTGATTTGTTGTTGTTGTTGTTGTAGCGATAAGGACACTCCCCGAAGGCATTGGGGAGTGTTATCGATATTGATGGTCTTTCGCCGTATGCCGATCCGGTAAGTTCCGGTACCAAGCCCGACCATCTCGGGAACGATTTGTTATGACCACATGCGACCTTCCAGGCAATCCCGCCCTTCCACCCCCTATATCCACGAGGAGTTCGAGGTCACCAGAGCCTCGGTTGTTAGTGAAACAGGATTCGCGACGGATAGGTGAGGTTGACAATTGGGTTTGGAGAAACTACATATGGGGTATTCCATCCCATTTCGACCAATTTTGAACCCAACCCCTTTAGAATTGGCTGAAAGTTTTTCTTCTTTTTCTAACTTACGAAAGACGTTTTTCAGAAGTTTTTCAAATTTTTTCATCCAACTCAAAAAAAGTTATGAATTTTTAAAAAAACATCGTTTTTGTTTTCAAAATGCCATAACTTTTTCAAAAATTGACCGTTTAGGATCTTTTTTTTTAAATATGTTTTTAAATGTACTTTTCGGAAAAAATTTTTAAAGTTTTTTTTTGTCATTTTTCAGTTTTTCGAGATTTTTCGAATTTCGCCCTTTTTTTCTCATAAAAAACTTCAATCAATCTTGCAATCATCCCCACTAATGCCGGAGTGGGCCGAGAATTTTTTTTTATTTAATTGAAAAAAAAACTTTAAAATTTTGTTTGTATTTTTTCCGAAAAGGACATTTAAAAACATATTAAAAAAAAAGATCCTAAACGGTTAATTTTTGAAAAAGTTATAGCATTTGCGCTACACAACCCCTTGAATCTATTTTGTATTTTAGTCGCCCCTTACGACAGGCATACCTACCGCGGGTATATTCTAAACCCTCAACCCGCTGGGGGAGCTGTGATTTGTATTATGTTTCTCTTCTATCACGTCCAGACACAGTCACGGATTAAAATCGCTGCGAATGAAATAACGTGGTCACAGGTCCCGTAGTTCCTTAAAAATTGGGAGATCTGATAATTCTAACCCCTTATTGAATAAAATTGTATACGGTTGATAGAATGATGAGTTGGTTGGTTCAATTACTGTATGATGAAGACGGGCCGATAACGTCAAAAACTATTGTAAAGATTTTCCGGTCTTTGGACCTTCTACTCATGAATAAATAACTAGTTACTGTTACTACTATTTACCCATATAAAGATATATGCCGACATCGCTGCTTGTCGAATACGTATAGAGTCCTGCCATGCTGTGCGCCGGTAGCAGGTAAGCCAACCAGATACAAAGACTAGGGAAGAGTCCCAATAAGCACTTTTAAAAAATGAAACAGAAAAATATATTTTCAGTTAAATATCGCTTTTTCAATAACACAAATCTTTGCATCTCTACTTACCTGTATGGTGATATAAAGTGGGCGTGTATATAAGCCCAAACGTATATCACGTTCGGCATGTCTACGATCCTCTTGAGCATCGCGTATCGTCAACATCAACAATGGCCAAAATGTAACCGCCATCACACAGTGATGATATCCCAAACGATCATTGTAGGAAAGTTGGGGATCGGAGGCTGGTACATCCCAAAAGATGCAACCAATACAAAGCGAGAGCACCGCCGCAGCAATTAATTTGCTAATCCAAGTGAGTAGCGAACCTGGTTGCTTGTACGCAGCAAAACGTTTTATTAAAGCTTTAGCTTGTCCCACAAATCCTGCCTTTTTGTGAAATTAGGTAGAGAAGCCGGTGGAGCTGCGAGCGGTGGTTCTGAATTGATTTGATCCCATGAATTAGCCAGCGACTCGATACGTGCTGATGATTCCAGCATTGCTGCGGCTGACAAGTCATCCAGTGTGACTAAGTCCACTTTAAATAGAAATGGGAAACATTAGTATGAGGAAAAAATAGAACCATTTTCAATGGTTCAATTAGGTAATTGATCGTGATTTATGCTGCGATTTAAATTTCGATATTAATCTTGAATTTCGATGCTGAGCATGAATTCGATTTCGAATTAATTTTCTTTCTACTTACAGTAGTAGTCTGCTGGATTTTTGAATGGCGGACACGGATAGCCCAACTCGCCCATGTGTCGTGGCAATTCAGAGCGACTACCGGAAAAAACAGTTCGTCCACCCGACAACAATAACACACTCGAACACATGGACAGTATTTCGAAAGTAGGTGGTTGAAGGGTCATAATAACAATGCGGCCACCGCTTGCCCACTGTCTCAGATATTCCACCAGGAAGAACGTATCGAATATATCCATATTGCTAGTGATCTGATCAAGTATGAGCAGCGAAGATTGCGCGAGTAATTGGCATGCAACGCTAAGACGCTGCTTTTCCGAGTGTGTTAGCGAGGATACGTTTGATGCGCGCACCGTAGTTAAGCCGAGGTCTTCAATCAGCACGTCCATCTGTTGATAAATAATATTCGTTTTGATAATAATAGTACTGCTCATTCCACTACTTACCCGCTCTTTAAGGTCGGTACGATCTAGCGGTCCTCGCAACGCAGCATGAAAGTTCAATGTACATTGCACGCTCATACGTGGATCTAAAGAAGACACTTTCAGCGCTGGCACAAAACTACACAACTCACGCAAACCACGTCTGTTTATTTGTTGGCCATTGATGAGTATCTCACCACCCATGCGCTCGTGCAATCCCGCTAAACATTCTGTCAAAGCTGTACCTTCGCGCTGCGTTGTTGCCATAATAGCGAACAAATCGCCAGCCTTTGCCTGCAGTGAGACACCACGTAAGTATGGATTTACATCCAAACAATGTACCTGGATATTCGGATAGACCAGCCCTATGCTAGAATGTTTCCGGGTGGGCATGATGTAGTTGACGTGATTGTGACCGCCGTTCGGATGGTCTGAGCTGCGATTGCGTGATGTACCATAGATACGCGAATCACCGTAATCTCCGTAGCCGACGACGTCTACGCCGCCAGCCAATAAATCGGCTTCGCTATGTGAACGATGACCGTAATGCTTGCCATTCGGCATATAATGTTGCGTATGAATATGATTTCCCACTGTGAAAGCGAGATATAGAAGCGGTTAAAGAGGCAAGCAGAACAATTTAGCACCTTCATGCTAAGTGGTGTCTCCACAAACTTATAGATACACCGAGGCATATAAATTTGTATAACTATAATTAAAGGTTACTCACCCGCAATACTGGCTCGACTATTCGCTTGTCGCAATGCTGTCATTGGTACACCTTGAGCGCGTGATTCGGGACGTGAGTTGGGTATACCACCAATGGCACGGAAATCCGACTCGCTGCGGTATTTTCTATAACACCAAATCACAAAATGAAATGTTAATAACTATTCTTTCAATGTCTTACATATGTATATGTATATTTATTTGAAACTAACCTCAAGTTTGGCGGCACACGACTGCGTGTTGTTTCGTTGTCACTGCTGTCATATCCCGATGATCCAGCCGGTGGCGCTCCCGCGCTATCGCGAAAGCCACGATTGACTCGTCCTCGCACGCCTCCTGGCCCTGGTCCTGGTGGCCGATGCGAGCGTTGCGAACCGGCATTAGGTGGGAAAACACGCGGCAGACCGAACTTCAAATATGTGTACATATTGGCGCCCAAAGGAGATCTGCAATAAAAAGGGTTGTTCATTACCTAATTAACTTTTGCTTGGTGAAAAAATACTTCGGTCCATAGCGCGGGTGATTTAGAATTGATTGCACTGTAGTATCGCGTAATTGGAAATTTCCATAT
The DNA here is from genome assembly GCA_029619165.1 of Eurosta solidaginis. NCBI lineage: Eukaryota > Metazoa > Arthropoda > Insecta > Diptera > Tephritidae > Eurosta > Eurosta solidaginis. Next base: position 40,243 of record JARSSU010023525.1, read on the forward strand.
GGCAGCGGTGATTTGTCTGACGAACCCAAAGCGGAATCGGTAAAGTCGGAATTGAGATTTTGCCTGTGGACGAGAAAAGGTTAAACAGTTTGTTAGAACTTGCATCAAGCTAGAATGTGCTATCTTTGTTGTTGCAACAGCAGATTTATAGCTCTATACTTCACGAAGGTAGTTCGTCAAGTTTCTGCACTAGTTTGAACTGAGAAGGCAATTGAAAAATAAAGTCCTCTATTGAAGAACATAAACTACGCTTTTTAAGTCACTGGCCATGGGATGGCACTTGGAGTACTTTTTTAAGGGAGCTATGTACTGGGAAATAAGATGGTCAATGCACTTTCTCCGTGATGTTCGGCTTTTTATGTTGTAGGAGCGTGGGAATTACTGGCGTACCTGGACATTATCAAGGCTTACTGTCTTATCTAAGTTTGTGTCTAGGGGTGCATAAATTTCATATAATGAAATGTATGGTAAGCGAATGCTTAATACCGGTGGGCCTCTTCTTTTGGGCGTACCATGGCTTGATTGAAGCGTTTCATAGAAACTCTGCGCTGCTCCGTATGTGATTTGAATGGTCAGGGCCCCTCTGAGATTACGTATATTTCGATATGATATATAAAGATCTACTGAATGCCTGGATGACCGTCCTCCTGTTTGTTATCTGACAGGTGAAAGTTGACCGGCTGTAAGGAGCTTGCTTAATGGATGGTATGTTGATGAGGAGTTTGCGTAACCTCTCCAATGACAGTAAGGTATTTGTCGATAGCAGATATAATCCTTCGGGTCCAAGTGGAATCCTGATCCAATGACACGTGGAGTCTTGGAATGCATGGGTACCATTTAACCGGATGTTGAGTCTGTATCGAAATCGGTGTTCCGCTGACCCCCTGTGGTCTGCTCCTGTGTAGATGGACATCAGGTCAGATATGTTATTACAACTTCTTAAGGGTAGCGAGATCCTTTTGCCAGATATAGATAGCAAGCGATGTGTTCACTTTTGCCAGAGGAGAGCCAAAGTGTTTTGGTTTCGGCTTTTTGGATATTTGGATGACTTTTCCTGGGCCAATATTCGGTTTCTTTCAAACTATATCGCATACATTTTCTAAGGTTCTATATTTTACGTTGGCATAGTCCTATGGGTTGGCACACAGGTCCTTCAAGCAGTGTATGAGTACTCCTCCTAACGGGGTACCTATCTCTCGACTTTACTTAATGTAGAATGTGGAAAGGTAAAGGAAAAGGTGTGGTAGCGATATGCACTTATGAAAATACATATAACAAAGATGTAACGATCAAACTGCGGGGCTCGGTGGTCATAACCGTAAATGGACAAGTAAAGAAGGTGTGGCTTCGATTATTGCGGTTCAACAATTTTGATGAACGTCAAAAATCAATCGTTGGTTGAGTGCTTCCGTTACTAGAAAACAATTCCACCACAATTGAAGTTAGGTTACCCACACATACCTATGGGTAAGTTATGCCCAAGCGGAAATCATTAATGGAATGAAATATTTATAATATGAGTGAACAGGTGCAGGTCTATGAAGTTATGAGCTAAGGTAAGGTTGTATACCGTGTTCAATGACTACAACTGAGAATATTTGTACAGCAGCGAACAGATCAATAGCAGCGGCAATTTTTAAATTCTACGTGCTCAACACACAGAGCACATATATTAACTTTGGTAACATAACGGTTGATCGTAACAGCATAAACAAATCGAGATAAATATAGACTTCGATGTATCAAAATGCTCAGGATAAAAAAAGGAATTGGTTTAGCCATGTCCGTCTCTCCGTCTGTCTGTGCACACGATAACTATGGGTTCCTTGGCACTCATCACCCGACGCTATTTAAAATGAGCGAAATCGGATGATAACCACGCCCATTTTTATAAATATAACATTTTGGAAAACACAAAAAACCTGATTATTTAGTAAATAATACACCTAAAATATACAAATTTGATATGTGGACTGATATTGGGACACTTGATAAAAATTAAAATTTTTGAAAATGGGCGTGCCACCGTCCACTTGTGCGATAAAATCAATTTTACAAATATTATTACTCATAAATCAAACCCCGTTAAACCTATCTTAACAAAATTCGGCAGAGAAGTTGCCTTTATTATAGGAAATTAGGAAAAATTAACGAAATCGGTTAAGGACCACGCCCACTTTTATATTAAAGGTTTTTAAAAGGGTCGTGGACAAATAAAATAAGCTATATCTTTGCTAAAAAGAGCTTTATATCAATAGTATTTATTTTCACAAGTAAAATTATAACAAGAAATAGAAAAAAGGCAACTTTTTGAAAATGGGCGTGGCTGAACAATTTTCTATGTTTCGAGAGCCATCTCCCGAAGAAAAATTAACATATCGGAATAAAACTGGGAATACATACTCTCTTTATAGCAGGAAATATTTCTAGTAAAAATGGACGAAACCGGCTAATAGCTTACGCCCAATTTTATAAAAAGTATGTTTCAAAAGGGTCTTAGACAAGAATAATAAGCTATATTTTAGTATAAAATAGTTTTGTATCAATGATATTTCACTTACAATGTTTTATTGTAAGAGGAAATTGGGAGGAATTTTTTTTAAATTGGGTGGTGTCACGCCCCTATTTCGATCAAGCGATACACAACATTCTTAGAGCCTCCAAGAGAAATAAATCCCTCGTAACAAAATTCGATACACATGTTAGGCTTATAACAAGAAATATTTCTAGTAAAAATGGCCTAGATCAGATAGATTTTGTGTTTTCCAAAATGTTATATATACAAAAAGTGGGCGTGGTTATCCGATTTCGCTCATTTTAAATAGCGATCGGTGAGGAGTGCCAAGGAACTCATAGTTATCGTGATAACAGACAGACGGACGGACGGACATGGCTAAATTAATTGCTTTTTTCATCCTGAGCATTTTGATATATCGAAATCTATATTTATCTCGATTCGTTTATGCCGTTACGATTAACCGTTATGTTACCAAAGTTCATAATATTGAAACATATCGAAAGCTTCAAATTTTAGGTATGTTTCCTAAAATCCAGATATGTTAACAAATATGTTAAATAAACAGCAGCGCAAATCCCAGTTCGATTACACCCCAAATTAGAGTCCCTTACTTTTCGGGAATAGTTTGTGTTTAAAACGTGACTCAATAGGATTCCAAAAGTAATTTATCTGAAACTGTTCAATTGAAACTCACGCTGAGTATATGTATAATGTTCGGTTACACCCGAACTTAGACACCCTTACTTGTTCATCAAAATTCCGTCAATTAAATCCTGATCCTTTTTATTTTCGATAAATCAATGCGATTTGTATTTATGTGGGGATAACTTACCTGTATATTGACCATGCATGCAGGTCCTCTGACGCCGCCGGCGGCTGTGGTGTATTAGGACCGTGAGGCACTGAATAACGGCGCTCTTCTCGTGATATCTTTTTCGATGTATTGAAATTGCTTAGCTCCATTGTCTGGAAATATATGAGAAGAAACAAATAAAAATAATAAGATAGATACAATTAAAACGAATTAAAACAAGAGGATCAAAAAGAAAACAAAAACATAATAACTTAAGTAATTAGAGAAACACCCGGGGTATCTATCAGTACAGCGAACTCTCAAAATTAACATACTAGGCTGCATATTATCAATAGCCCCAAGCAGAAAAAGAGGCCAGGGTACCAAGTACTTGTGAAGTTCGATGTGTAAACATACATGTGTACGTTTTGCAGCTAATATTTTTAGGTTAGAGTTCACCCCGGGGTTTAAGTTAAACCCCAAGAGAGGCAACTTTACCAGAAACAAATAGTTTCGATACCAACAAGATTCGAGATTTCGATTTATTATTAGCTTGCTATCGATTTGTTATCAGTTGGTCATTGTCTTCTTACTGGTTTCTTATCGGCTTCCGAAAGGTTATATGTGTGTCATCGATTTTATATTGAAAGTTCGAAGGCATGTTTTTCGTAAAAAACCGATGAGCCTACGTTAAGAAATCGATAACATGCCGATGACAAATTGGTAAAACGTCGATAAAGAATCTATAAGTTTCCCAAAAATAATTGATTATTTTTCACAATATGTCAACAAATTTTCGGTGAATAGTTGATAACTTTTCGATAACACTTTGAAATCAATTGCAATCCGATAACAAATCGAGAACATATTGATAACATATCGATAATTTTTCGGTGCTGAATCCAAAAATTTTCTTTAACAAACTATAACTCATCGATTAAAAATCGGTTTTAAAAAATTTTTTTATTTTCTTTTGTTTTAGTTTATTATATTTCATTCCATTTAGTCTAATGTTGTTTTATATTACTTTATTCTATTTTGTGTTATTTTATATTTGTTTAATTTACTTAATTTTATTTATATTTATTTTATTATTTATATTCCGTTTTTTTATTTTATTATATATTTTTTATTTTATTTTATATTATTGGATTTTTAAGTTTTATTTTAATTTATTTTAATTATTTTTTTTTGTTTGCACTTTATAACTTCACATAAATCTAACCAAATAATGTACAAAGATGTTACAACCAACAAACCCAAAAAGAAAACTATTTCAACTTAAACCTGAATACGTCACCAAGTGCTTAGTTTTTGTAAACACTTTTTGTATCTGTAATAAAAATCATGCATTTGCTCATGTTTGCTTTGGCTCTTTATTAAAAAAAAACAGCAGTGTATAAATCTGTTCGAGCACTTGCATGCACAAAAGTGTTGAATATGCTCAGAGACTTTCATTTAGTGACGTGTTTGCCTTGAGTTGCTGTGTGATATCGCTCATATCGACTCTACCACGTACTATGTTCCCATATTACGCTACAGTGGTAAGACTGCACTTACGCTCTCATTCTTTATTACTCCATACCGCAGTTTGGAAGCAGAGGATGGGGGAGACCTCTACTGAGATGGGAGAGGCAGGTGGAGAAAGACCTGACCGCCCTTTGTGCTACCAGTTGGCGCCAGCTATCGTGAAATAGGGATATCACACAAGACATCTCATTAGAATGGGTTTAATTTGAATCTAGTGGAACATGGAAACCATTTTCAATGCGTACCACCTGACAATCACCACATAACTCTGTCCATCTAGTGATTATATTCAGATAACCTGTCAAAACATCGCTGAGGGTAGCTGCAACATTTTTTCTTACCAAGAATACCACGTCAATTGAGTAGATTACCACTTGGCAGCTTGTCTTCAACATCTAGTAGACCCTCATCTTCGACTACTGACAAAAGCATGGGGGCAGAATACTATCTTGTAGCATATCTTGACATACTTTCCTTAGGATTGTGGCCTTATCCTGCTACACTGCGACAGTACTGTCACATACAAGTTTCTTCCAATCATTCCCTACAATATTTTAAGAAACCATCAGGAGATATAAATGAGATGTAAGGCGCGATAGCCTTCGAAGAGATTTTAGGCCGAGTTTCACATCCAATTCGCGTCGTGGTCCTTTTAATTTTTCCTCCTTGTTTTATGCCGACTCCGAACGACATCTGCAAGGCAAATGAGGTTTCATTGAGAGCTTTTCATGGCAGAAATATACTCAGAGTGCTTGACAAACGCTGCCGAGGGGCGACCCCGGTTAGAAGAAAATTTTCTTCTAATTGAAAAAACTAGTTTCTAAAATTTTGATGTTGATTTGCCCGGAGCGTGAACCTAGAATCTTCGGTGTGTTAGGCGGAGCACTCTACCATCACACCACGACGGCAGATAAGGATATACATATATCAGAGTTTTAGTTTGACTTTGGAATAACGATAATTTTCCATGTTGCAGGCTTTCGGAATAAAGCTCATTTTAAGGGAGTTTGCGTAAATGGTGGTATTAAATGGACTATAGGAAAGCAACGTTCATGTGATCTTTCTCTTCCAAAATATAAATAATATAGATACATTTTCCCTGAGAAGATATCCATGGCAGAAATACTTTTAGAGGGTTCGACAACTACTGCAAAGGGGAAACGAATTTTGAGCCTCGTAATTTAAACCTTGGAGCTTCGTTATTGCAGCTAAGTTTTTGACTTTTAAAGTTTCAAAAGAAGAGTCAACTTTTCCATCAACATTCCAATTCAGTGACTGCTCAGTTTGCTAAGTTTAAACTTATATTAAGCTTAAAAGTATTAAAATGATATTAAGGTGAACGTTTTCACTAAATGCATCTTCAAAACAAAACTTGTGGCGTTTTTGTTTGTGGAAAAAGTGTTACGCTTTTTGTATGCCGCGCAAGGGTTGTAAATATATTTTGTTTTATGCTAAAAAGCAGGCGTATATCGTTCTTGACAATTTTCTGGGGTAGCAGGAACTCTCTTAAGGTTTTACCATTAAGATTTAGATCTTAAGTTTAGTCAGTCTAGCCTAGTGCTCACCTACAGCGCAACTTGATGAAATGAGTTCAGTTTGTAGTAAGCACAATCTCTAGGAGACAATTAAAAATTGTAGTTAAGTTCGGTTGTGGATGAACGACATTATAATCCAAATGAGGGATCCTGTTATAATATAATTTCTCTACAATGTAGATGACCCACCTTAATGTACATAAACATACTAAGGCATATAATCACTTAGGATTAATACATGTGATTGTTTATAAAAAAATTGAAGACACTTAAATGCATTTACAAAAACTGCTAAGATACAAAAAGCTATTAAAATTGCACTTTGCTATGATTCATACAGTTAAAACAAAGGAAATCCATAGTGCTTTAAAAGTAACTTTTGGTGAGCGCAGCAGGGTTTTATTGGCAATTAAGTTAAAGGCAATCATTGTTTACATACCTTGATATATGTCTGTATGTGCATTTATATGTTTTTTATATGATTAAGGCCCGGTTTTTCATACTCATTTTATCAGATAAACTACGCTTAAACTGATTCTGCAGTCTTTCAGCCTACTTTAACTGAAGTTTAAGCTGAGTTTAAGCGGCCAATATGGCAGGATTAAACTCTAGTTATTTGCGTTCGTTCGAAACGACGTCAAATATACCCAACAAGCGTTCGGGCTTTAGTACCATTAGAGATCATGTCGATAACTAGCATACTTCTAAAATCTAAGAGTTGTTTCGAAACCGGGGCTTAACTTGAGAATCATTGCGTTCTCAGCAAAAAAGAGAGTTATTTATAAAGCAAAAAATGCTTTTACCTAAATTGAAAAAGAAGGTAATTCCCAGCTTGTACGCAAGTGTTGTTCTCAAATCTAAGATTCAAATGTTACAATATATTCACTAGACTGGGTCTATTTATTAACCGATATCGCGCCATCGATTTTTCGATAGGATTTGGGCTCCGGAAAAAAAGTTGCACTACGCATACCCAAACAAATAATTTTGGAGCCTGCGAAAAAAAAACGTCTAAAGGGTAAATTTTTCGACCAAAACACTCCCCAAAACACAAAAAATATTTTTTTTTCAAAAAACTGTTATCGCCAACGTTTTTACAACAGTTTTTTTGAATATTTTTTGGGTTTTGGGTTTTGGGGAGTGTTTTTGGTCGAAAAATTTACCCTTTCGCCATTTTTTTTTGCAGGCTGGAAAATTATTTTTTTTTGGGTATGCGTAGTGGAACTCTTTTTCCTGAGCCCAAATCCTATCGAAAAATCGGTGGCGCGATATCGATTAACTTTCGCCCATATAAATCGAGCCAGGTTACTATTCACGAAAATAAAATAGAACATATTTATTTTATTTTTAATTTATCACGCTTCATTACTTATACCAACCAGGTGCTTATTTCTCAAAATAAACAGTTGTTGGCTTTTGATAGTACCACCGTGGAGAAGATTCTTTAAACTCCACCTCAACTCGATATCCAATGTAGGATATCTATTAGATAAATGTGCTGGATATTGATTTGAGAACTATAAATTTCTCAAAATATCTCAAATGTTAAAGAATAATTTTAGAATGACGTTGGAGATCAACTCGAGAACTATAAATTTTACGAAATTTCCCAAAGGTTTGATAGTGATTGGAGAATGCTGTTGAATCTCAATTTGAAAGCTATTATGTTTAAGAATAATTAGAGTATGATGTTGGATATCAACTCCAGGGGTAGATTTATATTTCTCATAGGTGGAGAAATATTGTTTTCCCATATTTGTTTGCTAAAGTAAATCCTGCTGTTGCCGTATCTAAAATCTATATATATAAAAAGGAGTATACATTTTGATTGTCACTCCATAACACGAGAAAGGATAGAAAGATTGCCATGAAATTTTTAGGAAAGATACAGGAAGGAGAGATGATGGTTAGTTTATTCCCAAATCGATTTAGCCTTTCTTGGGTTATGATTTTTTTTTAGAAAAAATTCAAAATTTGAAAATTTGGTATATAGATTTGCCTATATTAGTATTTATGATCCTGTTTTTCGGGAAGTTACCAGAGACGGACTGGGACTGGGATTAGAACTAGGACGGGACTGAGACTCGGAGTGGGACTGGGACTGGAACAAAATACATACCACCCTCTGAGGACAGGCAATACGGGATGAAGAAGAATGAGAAGAAGGTGAGAAAAGAGAGAAGTAGAAGGATACTGAGAAAGAAATAGAATGAGACGAATATGGAGATAGATGAAGCGAAAAAGACGGAAGGAGGAGTGAATAAAAGGATCAGGAAAAAGTGAGAGGGGTGGGGAGAGGGTAGAGTTAGACGGAAAAGCTTATTAAAAAATGCATATAGGCCAAATTTAGGGCAGAGCAACGTCTTGCCAGGTCTGCTAGTTATGTATATAATAAAAAACCAATGTCGCCATACAAAAAGCTAACTCCAAAAGCGGCCTTAAACTGTGACTGAAAAAACTGCTCTGTAGTTTAACTAGAGTTTAATTTAACTGGAGTTCAAACTTAACTAAAACTTAGATGAACCTACTAATGAAAACCGGGCCTAAGATTAAAAGGTTAATAATAAATATGTGTGTAGTTTCGGGTGGTGCTTATAGCACAAACTAACGATTTTTCCTATCTCAACACCAAAGAGTATATATGATGAATTTCATATCAAAGGCTGAAAAAAACGTACATCTTGAACCCGACCCCCCTCGAGAATTTGCTGAATTTTGCATGGGTTACATCTCTACCCATCCAAACAGAAATTTTTTTAAATTCAAATTCAAAATTTTAAAAAGAAAAGTTATATATTTACAGTATATAAGTAATTATGTCAACATTCAACTCCCGTAATGATATGTTGCAACAAAATACCAAAATAAAAGAAAATTTCCAAAATGGGCGTGGCTCCGCCCTTTTTCATTTAATTTGTCTAGGATACTTTTAATGCCATAATGTCGAACAAAAATTTACCAATCCTTGTGAAATTTGGTAGAGGCTTAGATTGCAGGACTATAACTGTTTCTGTGAAAAAGGGCGAAATCGGTTGAAGCACGCCCAGTTTTTATACACAGTCGACCGTCTGTCCTTCCGCTCGGCCGTTAACACGATAACTTGAGCAAAAATCGATATATCTTTACTAAACTCAGTTCACGTACTTATCTGAACTCACTTTGTATTGGTGTAAAAAATGGCCGAAATCCGACTATGACCACGCCCACTTTTTCGATATCGAAAAATTACGAAAAATGAAAAAAATGCCATAATATATACCAAATACGAAAAAGGGCATGAAGATGGTAATTGTATTGTTCTCATTGACGCAAAATATAACTTTAGAAAAAAACTTGGTAAAGTATTAAGTAGAAGAAAATGAAAAAGTTTTGCAGGGCGAAATAAAACCCCCTTGAAATCTTTGCAGGTATTACATATATAAATAAATTAGCGGTACCCGACAGATGATGTTCTGGATCACCCTGGTCCGCATTTTGGTCGATATTTCGAAAAACGCCTTCACATATACAAACTAAGGGCCACTCCATTTTAAAACCCTCATTAATACCTTTAATTTGATACCCATATCGTACAAACACATTCTATAGTCACCCCTGGTCCACGTTTATTGCGATATCTCGAAAAGGCGTCCCACATATAGAACTCACTCCTTTTAAAATACTCATTAACATCTTTCATTTGATACCCATATCGTACAAACAAAATTCTAGAGTCACCCCTGGTCCCACCTTTATGGCGATATTTCGAAAAGGCATCCACCTATAGAACTAAGGCCCACTCCCTTTTAAAATACTCATAACACCTTTCATTTGATACCCATATAAGGCCCACGCCCTTTTAAAATACTCATTAACACCTTTCATTTGATACCCATATTGTACAAACGCATTCTAGAGTCACCCCTGGTCCACGTTTATGGCGATATCTCGAAAAGGCGTCTACCCATAGAACTAAGGCCCCACGCCCTTTTAAAATACTCATTAACACCTTTCATTTGATACCCATATTGTACAAACGCATTCTAGAGTCACCCCTGGTCCACGTTATGGCGATATCTCGAAAAGGCGTCCACCTATAGAACTAAGGCCCACGCCCTTTTAAAATACTCATTAACACCTTTCATTTGATACCCATATTGTACAAAAGCATTCTAGAGTCACCCCTAGTCCACGTTTATGGCGATATCCCGAAAAGGCGTCTCACCCATAGAACTAAGGCCCACGCCCTTTTAAAATACTCATTAACACCTTTCATTTGATACCCATATTGTACAAACGCATTCTAGAGTCACCCCTGGTCCACGTTTATGGCGATATCCCGAAAAGGCGTCCACCATAGAACTAAGGCCCCCGCCCTTTTTAAAATACTCATTATACCTTTCATTTGATACCCATATTGTACAAACGCATTCTAGAGTCACCCCTGGTCCACTTTATGGCGATATCCCGAAAAGGCGATCCACCTATAGAACTAAGGCCCACTCCCTTTTAAAATACTCATTACACCTTTCATTTGATACCCATATCGTACAAACACATTCTAGAGTCACCCCTGGTCCACCTTTATGGCGATATCTCGAAAAGGCGTCCACCTATAGAACTAAGGCCCACGCCCTTTTAAAATACTCATTAACACCTTTCATTTGATACCCATATTGTACAAACGCATTCTAGAGTCACCCCTGGTCCACCTTTATGGCGATATCTCGAAAAGGCGTCCACCTATAGAACTAAGGCCCCACGCCCTTTTAAAATACTCATTAACACCTTTCATTTGATACCCATATCGTACAAACGCATTCTAGAGTCACCCTGGTCCACCTTTATGGCGATATCTCGAAAAGGCGTCCACCTATAGAACTAAGGCCCACGCCCTTTTAAAATACTCATTAACACCTTTCATTTGATACCCATATTGTACAAAAGCATTCTAGAGTCACCCCTGGTCCACGTTTATGGCGATATCCGAAAAGGCGTCCACCCATAGAACTAAGGCCCACTCCCTTTTAAATACTCATTAACACCTTTCATTTGATACCCATATTGTACAAACGCATTCTAGAGTCACCCCTGTCCACCTTTATGGCGATATCCCGAAAAGGCGTCCACCTATAGAACTAAGGCCCACGCCCTTTTAAAATACTCATTAACACCTTTCATTTGATACCCATTCGTACAAACACATTCTAGAGTCACCCCTGGTCCACCTTTATGGCGATATCTCGAAAAGGCGTCCACCTATAGAACTAAGGCCCACTCCCTTTTAAAATACTCATTAACACCTTTCATTTGATACCCATATTGTACAAACGCATTCTAGAGTCACCCCTGGTCCACCTTTATGGCGATATCTCGAAAAGGCGTCCACCCATAGAACTAAGGCCCACTCCATTTTAAAATACTCATTAACACCTTTCATTTGATACCCATATCGTACAAACAAATTCTAGAGTCACCCCTGGTCCACCTTTATGGCGATATCTCGAAAAGGCGTCCACCTATAGAACTAAGGCCCACTCCCTTTTAAAATACTCATTAACACCTTTCATTTGATACCCATATCGTACAAACGAATTCTAGAGTCACCCCTGGTCCACCTTTATGGCGATATCTCGAAAAGGCGTCCACCTATAGAACTAAGGCCCACGCCCTTTTAAAATACTCATTAACACCTTTCATTTGATACCCATATCGTACAAACAAATTCTAGAGTCACCCCTGGTCCACCTTTATGGCGATATCTCGAAAAGGCGTCCACCTATAGAACTAAGGCCCACGCCCTTTTAAAATACTCATTAACACCTTTCATTTGATACCCATATCGTACAAACAAATTCTAGAGTCACCCCTGGTCCACCTTTATGGCGATATCCCGAAAAGGCGCTCCACCTATAGAACTAAGGCCCCCTCCTTAAAATACTCATTAACACCTTTCATTTGATACCATATAGTACAAACAAATTCTAGAGTCACCCCTGGTCCATCTTTATGGCGATATCTCGAATAGGCGTCCACCTATATACTTAGGCCCACTCCCTTTTAAAATACTCATTAACACATTTCATTTGATACCCATATCGTACAATAAATTCTAGAGTCACCCTGGTCCACCTTTATGGCTGATATCTCTAAATGGCGTCCATCTATAGAACTATGGCCCACTCCTCTTAAAATACTCTTTATACCTTCATTTGATACCCATGTAATACAAAACACATTCCAGGGTTACCCTTGGTTCTTTTACAACATGGTGATTTTCCCTTACTTTGTCTCCATAGCTCTCAACTGAGTATGTAATCTTCGGTTACACCCGAACTTAGCCTTCCTTACTTGTTTTGTATATCTTTGCTAATTGTTATCAATTCGTAAGATAAATCATGCCCAAAAATTTCTTTAATTTCCTTAGATGTCATGGTGTTTGGTATAGAGATAATATTTTTTGCTTATCCAAATATTTGAGCAGTTTTCGATTTGATATTTCATGTTCTCCAAAATTTGTCGTAGTAAGCTTTGATCTTCTTTAGGTCTTCTGATAAAGTTGACAGTGAACCACCTCCAAGTGAATCCGAAATACTTTGCGCAATTTGCTGTGTTTTTTTTGCAGTCATGAATCCGTTCTAATATTTTCGCTTCATTGGCGATGGATGGCTTCCAAGATGAGGAATAACATGCTTATTATATTGTCGACGAGTTCGTTGCGTTCGATGTGATTTAGTATAGCTGCTGCATGTTGGAACTTCTTTTTATTCTTGATACAATTCACCGCTAGTCAAGATTTTCTTGTGCCTCTTCACTTTCCGTTTCAGTAGAACTGCTGATTATCAGCAATCTTGATAGCATCCTTAGTTTAAAGTGACAACTTTCGCAAATACGGCAACGATGCATGTCGAGACTGCTGGAAAATGCTCAGATATCAGCGCTGCTTCGTTTAAGCTAATGTTTCGTAAGTTGAGAGGAACATTTTCTTGATAGCTGCACACATCTGTATTTATTAGTTGATTCCATATCAATGCTGTCTAAGCTTTGGGCAATTGAGGGCGAGCAGTTTAATAAGAGTTATAAATGAGTAATTTTATGTGCTTGTAAGCGTATGAGTCGTGGCCCACAGTGGACTGACAGTTACGGACACCAACGCCCGGGGTTGCGGGTTCAACTCCACCAAGCATTCCTTTGTTTTTAATTTATAAATTATTATTATTAATGGACTGTATTGAGTCTTATGGGGTTTTTGATGCTAATGTATTCCATTTATTGAGTTGGGTAGTTTTAGTGTTATTGGTGTATTTAAGTCATGGGGGATGCATCAGCATCAGTACACCTTTATTTATTTAATTTGGGGGCGAGCACTGGGGGGCTCTGAGGCTTCGCTCTACTGAGCCACCTCATCCTCTATTTGAAGAACCCTTTAAATGTGATATGGAGGCGAGCACGGGACGGCTCTGAGGTATTGGCACCACATTCTACAAGAAAAACCTCTATTTATTTATTTGGGGCGAGAGTTGGGCACTCTGAGGTTTTGCTCTAATGAGCCACCTCATCTTCTATTTGAAGAACCCCTTCAAAGTGTGATATGGAGGCGAGCACTCGGCTCTGATGTATTAGCACACCATCCGAAGACCTCGATTTTAATTAAAACCTCAAACTATGTCTTTAGAATATTCACTAACCAGTTGAGAAATACAAGCACGCTCAATGGCTACTGAAATAAACGAACGAAAATGTTCATAGTTTAAGTCGCTTTAAACATACTCCCCCCTTAGACGCTTAGGTCTCCTAATGAAACTTCCATACGAGCCAGTGATCCGGCTCGAAGGACCATGTCTAAGCTTTGGGCAATTGAGGCGAGCAGTTTAATTAAGATTATAAATGAGTAATTTTATGTGGCTTGTAAGCGTAGTGAGTCGTGGCACAGTGGCTGACGTACCCGACCAAACGCCCGGGGTTGCGGGTTCAACTCCCACCAAGCATTCCTTTTTTTAAATTTAATAATTATTATTATTAATGGAGCTGTATTGAGTTTATGGGGTTTTTGTTAATGTATTCCATTATTGAGTTGGTAGTTTTAGTGTTATTGGTGTATTTAAGGTCATGGGAGGATGCATAGCATCAGTACACCTTTATTTATTTAATTTGGGGGCGAGCACTGGGGGCTCTGAGGCTTCGCTCTACTGAGCCACCTCATCCTCTATTTGAAGAACCCTTTAATGTGATATGGAGGCGAGCACGGGACGGCTCTGAGGTATTGGCCCCATTTTCTACAAGAAAAACCTCTATTTATTTAATTTGGGGCGAGAGTTGGGCACTCTGAGGTTTTGCTCTAATGAGCCCCCTCATCTCTATTTGAAGAACCGCTTCAAGTGTGATATGGAGGCGAGCACTCGCTCTGATGTATTAGCACACCATCCGAAGAACCTCGATTTTAATTAAAAACCTCAAACTATGTCTTTAGAATATTTCACTAACCAGTTGAATTACAAGCACACTCAATGGCTACTGATAAACGAACGGAAAATGTTCATAGTTAAGTCGCTTAAACA
>JARSSU010023528.1:0-56418 GCA_029619165.1 Eurosta solidaginis
CGGCTGTGCGTCTACCTTTTTTTTTCGCATTCTTCTACTCTATGCTTTTGACCGCCTCCCTCTCGCCAGTTTTGTTGTGAGAGGAGTGTGCGGGGAAAAAAAAAAAAAAAAAAAAAAAAAACAAAAAAAAAAACAAAAAAAAAAAACAAAATAAAAAAAAAAAAAAAAAAAAAAAAAAAAAAAAAAAAAAAAAAAAAAAAAATAAAAAAAAAAAAAAAAAAAAAAAGCAGGGTGTTTGTGTTCTGTGCCGCGTAGACGATTGCGCGTGGTCGATTCTCAGGACCTACCCAATATGCTCACAAAATTTCATGAGAATCGGTTTAGCCGTTTCGGAGGAGTTAAGCTCTAAACCGTGACAGAAGAATTTATATATTAGATTCTAACTGAAAATGATTTGCGTCAAAATGGAACACGCTTAAAAAAAAGAAAGCTTTTTTGAAACGTTTCGTAAAATTTTCCCGTGATTTTGGGTTAAATCTAAAATCTAAAATTTCGTATCGTAAACCTGAAAAAGAAAATTTACAACCTATAATGATTAGGGTTCCTTATGTTTCGGTCGATTTATTATGAGAAATTAGCACGCCTTATCATTTTTCTCTCTTGTCCGGAAGTATCCTCCTGTATTTATTTTGCAGTCTTACCAACTTAACACTATTTTTCTTATTGCTATAGGGTTACCCTCTGATAGTTTTATACTACACCTACAAAATGAGCTTATATTACGTTTACAAACACAAGTGCATATAGACTCTACCATTTACAATTCCAGTATAAACGTCTACATTCGCGAGATCAATTATTACAATGGCAGAATGCAATACACGACAACGCCTATCAGAGATCGGTCATGATGCAGTCCAATATTTTATGGAAAAGTTATTGTTCAATATTTATGATCGCTTTGACGAGCAAGATTTAACTGATGTGACTTTCAAGTTATCTAATCCGAATGCTATGTAAGTTAAAACGTCTTCGAAATATTCTTCAATGAATGCAAATTTTTCAATGATAATAGGGTTAACGCCCATCGGTTAATACTGTCAGCAGCAAGTCCCTTATTTTAGGGACCTCTTCAGAAGTGAAAAGGGCATTTGTCCTGTTATAGAAATCAATAACATCGAGAGCGAGATTTTTGAACAATTAATCACCTTTTGTTATACTGGCAAAACGTCCATAACCAACGACAATGTTGAACGTATTTTGAGGGCAGCTTTGATTTTGCAGTTGGAGGATACTGTGGCCGATTGTGGTGATTTTATTATAGAAAATATATCCAATTATTCAATGAAGTGGGTTTATGCCCTGGAGCGGGAGATTCAATGTGCCACACTAAATCAAAAATTATTCGAATATGAAACCCAAAACTTCATGAGCGTAAGTTGTACTACGGAATTGCATTTAATTATTGACCGATATGCGGAGTCCTTACTTTCTTTATTTTGCAGGTAGCCGAAAGCGAAGAATTTTTAGATTTCGATGCTAATAAATTACAGAAAGATCTTGGAGTGTAATTCTTTGAATGCACCAGCTGAGAAAGATGTGTTTGGGGCAGTAAAGCGTTGGTATGACTATGATACTTGGGCCGCAAACAACAATTACACGATTTAATTAGCTGCCTGAGGCTTACTGACTTTGATACCCGTTTTTTATTAATGGAACTCCAAACCATGCCGGGTTGTGAGTTAATAGTAATGAACGCCTTATCATGGATAAACTGTCCTGAATTACGTTCTAATATAACACTTAAGTACACGGAGAAGCGTAGGAGTCTAACTGTGTCAACAAACGAATTGTTTTTTGCGCTATATATAGGAGCAAATGAGGTAAGTATATGTAGTCATATATAGTCAATCGGCAGCAAATTACTATGGTGGGAAATCTTTTTACTATGGTGAGAATTTATTCCAATAGCACACTGCAAGAGCACGCAATTATTTTTACCTTCTTTGGAAAGTGTGTGGAGGGGGTTGCGGGCGTAGGCGCTGGTGGCATAGTGTTGCTCCCAAATAAGCTACGTAAATAGTAGTTATGGGGGGAGCCCGTGTGAGCTGGAAAAGCCGCTGGGTGCGAGCAACTGCTGGTACCC
This sequence comes from Eurosta solidaginis, assembly GCA_029619165.1. Lineage (NCBI taxonomy): Eukaryota > Metazoa > Arthropoda > Insecta > Diptera > Tephritidae > Eurosta > Eurosta solidaginis. Next base: position 2,087 of record JARSSU010023528.1, read on the forward strand.
CAACGGGTTAGGGGGTCAGAATATACCCGTGGCAGGTATGCCTGTCGTAAGAGGCGACTAAAATACCAGATTCAAGGGGCTGTGTAGCGCAACCCTTCAGGTTGCCACGCAATATATAGCTTCTCCAAAGCCAATTGTCAACCTCACCTATCCGCGGCGAATCCTGTTTCACTAACAGACGAGGCTCTGGCGACCCCAAGCTCCTCATGGAACTTGAGGTGGGGAGAGAGCAAAGGATGTCCTGAAGGTTTAATGTGGCCACATAAATCGTTCCCGAGATGGTCGGGCTAGCACCTTAATGGTGCTGTGTTACCGGAGCGTATCGGATCTGTATCCGGCACAGGACCATCACATCGATAACACTCCCCAAAGCCTTCGCGGAGCCACTTATCGCTACAACAACAACAACAGCAACTGCAGGTCCTCTTCGGCTGCTGAGCAGTAGTGCTGCTAGAAGGTGGTGGGGAATGCCAGGCGGAAAATACGGGACGCCTTAGGGCGGGAAAGTAAGGTGCCACAAAAGTTTTGTAGAAATTAAGGGTTGGAAAAATGCTGGGATCCAGCCCAGAACACCCCGCTCCATGCAACCATCCTTTGCACGTGATACACTAACAGGAGTGTGACCATTCTAAATAAATTATTTTCCGACAAAAGCAGCAAAATCACTTTTCTGGACGGGGGTTAGGTTGAACATCTTCCCGGAAAAGAGATAGGTGGCAGGGCGCAACAAATTAAATGGTGTTACATTGAAATGATCTTGCACTCCCCTCCCGAGTCTCTCCGGTGCATAGAACCAGCTGCCGGGGAAGCGTTATATTCATCTCATAAGTATCTGTCTATTTCATTCCAAGGTACTTGCTACCGATTGACACAGGCCAACATTTCACAGATTAAATCCCTTTTATAGCAGGACAAAATAATTTTCGAATATGACAAAACTAAGGATTCATGGAAGAAAGGGCTTGCTTTGAAACGTACGGCCTTAGATGCCAGGGTAATTTGTATGAATAAAAGTTTAATATTAATTGGCGGAGTTCGAGACAATGCAGCAAGTAGTGAAGTAACCAGTTGGGGTTTCTTAACTAAAGCCTTTTCAAAAATGACATCAATGAACGAGGCACGCCATTTGCACGGTGTTGTAGTATTGAATGGAAAGATTTATGCAATTGGTGGAATAGGAGTGAAAGGTCAAGTTTTAAGATCAGTAGAAATGTAAGTATGGTTACATGTCGACCTATCTTCATAGTAACGACGCGAAGGCTTGCTTTCCTCGAACGCGGTCGTTATATAGCGGCGGTGTGGTTGTCAAAAATGTTAAAATGTTAAATAGCTTTATGTGGCAACTAAGAAAACGGTGAAATAAACCGTAAAATAATATAGTGGAAGGCCAAGACACAAACCGTTTTTCGTAACGGTGCAAACTCCACCTTCAACGCATGACGCAATAAAGCCAGAAAGGTGAAGTCAGTAGTACAAGATGGCCCTCATTTTCCGGTCATGAATTTTAACGCAGTAGGGATCGAAAATTGTTGGTACTATTTTGCTACTTTTTAATACCTTAGTAATGTAATGTGCGGAAAAAGGCAAACTCGATATATCTTATCATTGGAAACGGGACATGAAAAAAGAGAAAACAGAGGAAATGAGAAGGGGATGTTGGAGGGAAGTCGGAAAAGTAAAGAGAACAAGAGGAGGATGAGCTTTGCAACAGAATAAACGGCTACCTCCCTGATCTCTCCAGTTTTTTCCCTCGCGAAACCTGGCATTATCACCGACGAAATCCTTCGCGACCTTATTTACAACATGGACGTCCCAAATGCCGACCATTTTGAACATCCACGTCGATGGCACTACGCTACCGACTGTCCTACACCCCAAAATCTTGGGTGTGACGTTTGATCAGGATCTACATTTTGGTGAGCACGCAGCCGCAAGTGTATCGAAAATCCAGAGCCGTAATAAAATCCTCAAATCCCTTGCTGGCAGTACTTGGGGAAAAGACAAAGAAACGCTCATTACCACATACAAAGTAATTGTCCAGCCGATTGCATGCTACGCGTCCCCTATATGGTCGCCAAGCCTAAAACCTACCCACTGGAAGAAGCTACATGCCTGCCAAAATACTGCTCTCAGAACCGCCACGGGCTGTCTTCTCATGTCCCCAGAACACCATCTACATAATGAGGCGAGAATACTCCCCATCAGGGAGAGAAATGAGATGCTAACCAAACAGTTCCTGTTGAATACCCAGACACCTGGGCATCCCAACAGACATCTGATTGATGAGCCAACACCGCCTAGGGGATTAAGGAGTCATCTCCGTAAGCATTTTGAGGAAATACGGCGCCTGAGAACTCAGCCGTATGAAACAAAGAAACACAAGCAGGCCGTTGATGAACTCCACAAACAGGCGTCGGACATTATGCCAGGTATTGCCCGGTGAATCCAGTACTCAAAGAACAGTACCCAAAACTTGCGGAAGAGGAACGCATACTCCCCAGGGAAACGCGAGTCACTCTAGCTCAACTTCGTTCTGGATACTGTAACAGGTTAAACTCTTACCTATCCAGAATCAACCCCGACATACAAAATGTATGCCCCGCTTGCAATGTGTCCCCACATGACACCAACCATCTCTTTAATTGTAATGGTGAACCAACGCCTCTAACACCCCTTTCATTATGGTCCACCCCTGTTGAAACAGCAAGTTCCCTCGGACTCCCGTTAGAGGATATTGATGACAATTTGTGACCGGTCGCAACTATTAGGTGGGGCGAAGCACTGCTACAACAACAACAAAAGGATGAAGTGCGAGAGTAAAAGTGAGAATAAGAGTAAGGGTTTGAGACAAAGTAGTTAAAAGAGGTTAACAGGAAAATTAAGAATAATGATAAGATTAAGAGTAACAGTGAGAGTTAGACTTGTATAAAAGCTAGAGCGGGAAGATTAAGAGAAAAAGCGGGAAGATTTACGGTAGAATGGAAGGGATAGGGAAATTGAATGAGCCGATTAACGTAAACTAGAAAATGCAGAGCGGAAAGTAAATAAGAGAGGATGAGGGTTAGACCGAGGAGATGCAGGTGGATAGATAGAGAAAGTCAGAACAATGTCTGTCGGGTTTAATCATACGGCTGGGAGTATTTAATTTTTGTCTAAACGTTTGCTTTTAAAATAAAGTTCTGATAAGCCAAGGTTTTTTGCCATAAGGCAAATCAATAAGTTCTGATTTGTTGTTCTGTTTGTCTCCGTTGGAAGGACCAGGTGGAAAACGATTTAAACTCCCTTGGTGTGACCAATTGGCGCCGGTTGGCGGAGCGAAGGATCGACTGGCGCGCCTTGTTGGACGGCCATAACCGTTTAGACGGTTAAGCGCCAATGAAGTAAGTAAGTAAGTTGTGGACAATGTGATACTCTGAAGATCCAGAAATTTAGCTCCTTTGACTACAACTTTTCCATTTCTTCTCAGAAAAAAAAATAAAAAACACTAACAGGCGCTATTTTCCTCCACGTTACTTCATATTTCAAAAACGTATTAATGTAGTATTTGTTTATGGTACTGAAAAAATCAATGCTGCAGATTAGTCAAAAAGCAACCCTTTAATTTATGAGGGCGAGTATTGTCCAATGCGACTATATTTTGTAATACTGACTTCACCCGTCTGGTTTATTGAATCATGCTTCAACGTATTTTCTTCCCGTCACTGTCAAAGCGGTGAGCATTTTGTCAAACATCTCAAATAATTTGAAAACAAAAAATTAATTTGGCTTTTAGTTTTCTTAAAAATGGTCACATAAATTTAAATAACTGGGCAATTCACAAGAGTGTCGCATTGATGTAAAATTTTAAGATTTGAGTTGTTTCCATGGTTTCCAATATAAAATTTTATTAAAGCATAGCACTTATGGCGAATAAGAGACATTTTGAGTTGCCTAACTAAAAAAATATCAATAACGTGACAAATTAGCAGAAAAAATTTGACATTAAACCTTCATTACGGCTGATGACGGTGAATATATAGGCCGCTATTTATCGGTCTTAATAAGTCGGCACCGTTTTCCGAGGAAACCAAGTTTTAACTTAAAAGTTTTTTTAACAGGGACCATGATGCAGTGAACCAGACATGTGCAGCCATTATTACAAAATGGAGTCGCATTTGACAATACTCCCCCTCATAAATTTAAGTAATGCTTCTTGACTTGTCTTCAGCATTGATTGGCTGGATCTTCAGGCGTTTTTTCTAAAGCTTCAAAATTCTTTCAGCTCGCTTGGAAAAAATTTTCAATTGAAAAGCAAAACAAACTAATCAACTTCATAGCTTAATTTGTTTTTGTTTTTCAATTGAAATTGTTTTCTAAGCGAGCAGAACAAATTTTTAAGCTTTAGGAAAAAAAACCCTTAGTATTACATTATCCACAACTAAGGATATGGAAACATACCGCTGACGTTAATGACATTGACGATCTGGAACAATATCATTAAGGTGCGGATGAGTATCTGGGAGACTTGTAATACGTTAGCGGCGGTATACGGTCCCAAGCATGGTTCAACTATATGGTTGGCTCATCTCTACAAAAACAAATATGTTAGTTCAGATTGCAAAAACACGGAAAACGTTAACAACTTGAAGAAAATATAAGGAAAATAAATAGTTTGTTTACGTGTAAAGCTATTTACAGATTTTTTAAATTAGTGCTGGCAGCTCTCATAAAGTTGATCAGATCATTCCAATGAAATTGATCGTGAGCCAGAGCTAGATAACTCAGTGGAACGCTCCTTGTGTAAACCAATCGTTGAGGTAGGCTCATTGAGCAGAAGAGGTGGCTGGTGTAAAAATATATAGCGGCAGAATATATAGCGGCAGAATTTTACAGCAACGATGCTTCAACAAATCAGAGCTTACAGATTTGTCTGATGGCGCTTCCCAAGGCAGTCGGTTCTATGTACCGGAGCGACTCGGGATTTTTCCCGACCAAGGACTGTCATTTCAGTGTAACACTGCTACAACAACAACAAACATGGCAAAACAAACATTTTGTTTATCAGAACTTTATTTAAACAGCTCTGGCTAGCCCTGGAGACGTTTCGACAGACATGAAATACTCCCAGCCCTATGATCAAACGCGACAGACATTGTTCTAACTTTTTCTATCTACCCACCTGCCTCTCCCCTGTCAAACCATCTTCCTCTCTTATTTCCTCCCCGCCTTGCATTCTCTAGTTTACCTTAACTGGCTAATTCCCAATCTCTCGCCCTTCCTCTACACTTGCCGCCCTTGCTTTTATCCAAGTCTTACTCTCACTATTAATCCTATCCTTGTTCTTAATCTTCCTGATTACCTATTTTAATTACTTTGCATCAAACTATTACCCTTATTCGTACATTTATTCTTACTCTCCATCTTCTTCTTGTTCTCTTTAGTTTCCGACTTCCATCCAACTTCCTCTACTTTTTTCTGATTTCCTCTGTTTTCTCTTATCATTTCTTTCATGTCCCCGTTTCGAGTGAGGAGATATATCGAGTGTGGCTTTTTTTCGGACATTGCATTACTAAGGTAGTAAAAAAAGTAGCAAAATTGTACCCAAAATTTGCCCTTCCTACTACTTTAAAATTCATCACGGCGGATTATGAGGGTCGTTAAATTTTTGTTGTACTACTGACTTCAACTTGTCTGGTTTTATTGCGTCATGAACAGGGACACAACAAGGGCGTGCTCCGCCTATCACACCGACGGTGCTCGGTTCAAGTCCCGGGCAAAGCAACATCGAAAATTTAGAAAAAGTTGTTTCAATAAGAAGCAAGTTTTCTAAGCGGGGTCGCCCCTCGGCAGTGATTTGGCACACACTCTGAGTGTATTTTTGCCATGCAAAGCTTTTCAGTGAACATTAATTTGCCGTGCAGATGCCGTTTGGAGGTGACATAAAACATGTAGGTCAATCATACTAATTTGTATTTTTTCTAGACTGTTGTATTCATATATTGACAGCACTTTCCCAATGAAACATTGGGAGCTTTCAGCAATATAACTGGTATCAATCGTTAAGTGATAACTTTCTGAACGCACCGTTGAGTATTTTTGATCCACTCCAATGTTAGGATTTGGCGTCAAGTTACGGTATTCATTTTGTTCGCTACATTCATTCAACGAGTTCCACGCGAATTCAGTACCAGGTGTTGTTATCCCAATAGCTGATTGCTTCTGGATTATTTTGCATACAACGCCTTGTACAACAAAATGTCAATTAATCGAAATCAATGAACATTTTCTTTTGTCTTGACATTCTTCTGCACGGCGAATTGGTTGGATTGGTTTTGCCATCCCCTTGTATGAATCCGCCTTGACGAGTTCATTCAGCTGTCTGGCAGTTCTTTGATATTTTAAAGTGTTTTGTATTTTTAAATCAAATGCTTCCTCTTAATATTATAGTGAAGTGTGAAAAGTAATTTTAGATGTCCTTTTCGTTAAAATTTAAGAGTAAATATTTTATTTGGCAGTTGAATCAACTCGCCGTTCATAAAAAAAATCGTATCACTCAGCTTACGGAAACAAGTTTATTTATTTTATTTATTTCAACAGTGGTTCTTACTGACTAAAACAAATTCAACAACATTACTGCAAAACAGAGTTAAGTAAGTTAAGGAAAATAGATTTAGAAAAGGAAAAATCAAGCATAATTGAATTAGAGATCTCATTGAACTCGCGCAGAGCACGCGATATACATAGGAGCATTTCGCGCATTGTTGGTAGACGTAAGTTTGATATAAAATGGATAAGAATAAAAACGTAGAGACCTAGTTGGTATAAGAAAGTTAATAGAGCTCAGCAATGTTAGGCAGTCAATTGCCGTCTTTCAGTGAGTTTTACAGCTCTGGCTCACGCTCAATTCTCAAGACTTCTATCTGGATTTATCTGGCTCAAATCGTTGTTGTTGCATTTACATGCAAAATTATTTATCTGGGTCAGGATTTTGCCACCGGATGATAGCTAATGTCACCATTAATAATTCCATAAATCAGAGATAAAGAAAGCGTGGTCCTTCTAGTTGCTAGGGATTGTAAATTAATAAGCAGCAGGTATAGGAAGGGATTGGGTCGGAGAATTGTAGATATCTAACACAAATTTGAGAAAAACCTTTTGTACTCGTTCAATTCTGTCAATTGCAAACTTATGATACGGCCTCCAAATAAGGACCGCATATTCAAGTTTGGAGCGTACAAACGAGGAGTAAAGCAATTTCAGGGTATATGGGTCTGAAAAATGTATGCAATTACGCCTTAGGAAACCGAGAGAGGCATACACACTAGAGATGTAATTAATATGGTTTTTGAACGAGAACGAGGAGTCGAAGATGACCCCAAGGTCCTTGATCTCGAGTAGGGATTTAAGAGGAGCACCTGAGATGCTGTATGTCGTTGGTAAGGCATTGTGGATTTTTGCGAACGTCATATGATAGCACTTGTTAAGATTAAGAAATAGATGCGAGTCACGGCACCAGAGTGCTAATCTATTTAAGTCTTCTTGTATACGCTGTGCATCTTCAGACGTTTTAATTATTGAATAGACTTTTAGGTCATCAGCATAGAGTAAGAACTCTGACGAGGGTGAAACATTTGCCAATATCAGTAAATAGTAAACAACTTCGAGGATACACCTTCGATTGATACCTTACAGCATCTATTCATCAGGTAGGAACACTACCAATTGAGGAACGTGGAGTGAAAACCAACGAAGCTAACTTTCGTAGCAACAAATTGTGAGATACCTTGTCGAATGCCTTGGAGAAATCCGTGTACATACAGTCCACTTGATGGCTAGATGAGAACGCAAGCAATATTCACTGAACACTGCTAAATTAGTGTCTTCTGTTCTTCCAGTTGAGATGTTATACTTTCTGTTATACGTGTTACTTGGGTTTCCATTTTTGTCGATATCTGTGATAACAAAGCCAATATTGCATTATTCTCGCTGCTTGCGACTGGACTCGGACTTCCGTTCTTTTCTTCCACTTTTGTTAATGTCTCGTCACCATCAGGATGAAAGACATACTCGTCCACATTAATTCCTTCCGACTCCATAACCTCTCGTTGTCGTGCTTGAAGTTCTGGTTTATTACCGGTTGTAGTCAACCCACGGTTCTCCAACTCCTTTTTAGTTGCTGGTTCTATAATTTACTTAACATTGTCATGTCCAAGTTGTATTCGAAATCTTCGGAATTTATTCAACAATTCCTTCTGACACCAATCGTAACGAATTTTGGGGAATCGCCACAGTATCAATATAAGTTGTGTTCGCTAAAAGCGTCCAATGTTGGGAATTTTTATAAATGCAGGGCCCTATTCACTACACGTGTCAACACAAAATCTGACATCTGTGGTTTTAATTTTTACTTGAAAATTAAACAATTCAAATAAATATTTTTATTAAGTTTTAATATCGAAATAACTTACAAAAAAGTGGAAATGATTTAAAAGTGAACACTTTTTCTTTTACATATGTTCATAGGTACTATCCCTCAATAAACCCCAAATATAGTCTCCATCACGTTTTCATTATATTGGCCTTGATAACGTTGTTCTGCTTTACTTTTTGGTAAATTTAAATCTTTAATCAAATCATTAAAATCTTCAGTAGTGATGAAATGATGTTTTGGTTGTTCTGGTGTCGACAAAACCTCCTTATCGGCATTGCTTTATAAGAACTAAGAGATGATCCACTTCTCTGCGATAATTTTTTGGTGGCTCTGGTAATGGTCGTGTCAGATCGTGTGCGACTGGAGCAGAAGAAGATTCAAGATCAGGATATTCGATAGGTTTTGCATTTTACCTCTGACGTAGAGGTAACTCGGATTCACAATGCAAAGTAGCAGTCTTTATCGTCGTGGTCTTTGGTTCTCGCCAGATTCTTCGTGTTGTAAATTTCATAGATCTTTTCTCACCTCGATACCAACCTAAAATATAGAAACAGAAATCATATGTCTACTTTATTAATTTACTATTTAAATAAAATTAGCTTATCTTCCAAACATCTTTTACAATAACTACAAGATACATGTGGAGCCCATGTCTTATATATATATTAGGCCGGGTCAATTTGTGGGGAGGCAAAAAATCGCCCAATGCTCTGTGAAAATCGTATTCTAGGGATCAAAATAAGAAACTTTGCCGAAGGAACCATACTTCTAAAACAAATTCTGGTCTCCCCCAATTTGGGTCGAACTTTTGGGTAGGGGCAAATTTTGAAAAATCCCACTTTGACCCATTTAGAGTGCTCCAATCGAGTCCAAATGTATGACCGACCCCAACTAACTTTGGAGGCCCGACCCACCGATGCCAGTGGCACACCCCCTGGAACCCCACTGGGGGTTCACCATACAAAAAATCGCCGGTTTTGCACTTTACATGAAAAAATCAGCACAAACATATACATACCAACTGAAAAGAGGTACACCACTGCGTATACGTAACATTTTATTATTACGCATAAACAAATAAAAAAGATTGCAATAAAATAATTTGAAATGTTTGTATGGTGAACCCCCAGGGGGGTTCCAGGGGGTGTGCCACTGGCATCGGTGGGTCGGGCCTCCAAAGTTAGTGGGGGTCGGTCATACATTTGGACTCGATTGGAGCACTCTAAATGGGTCAAAGTGGGATTTTTAAAAATTTGCCCCTACCCAAAAGTTCGACCCAAATTGGGGGACACCAGAATTCGTTTTAGAGGTATGGTTCCTTCGGCAAAGTTTCTTATTTTGATCCCTAGAATACGATTTTCACAGAGCAATGAGCGATTTTTAAATCGACCCGCCCTAATATATATATATTTATTTATTAAGTCAAATGGTAACAACCTTACTGACTGGATTACAGATTAACTTAGTACTAGTTTAACAATTTTAAAGTGAGGTTTACTGAGATAAGTAATAAGACTCAATGCGTGCCTTAAACAGAGACCTTGGCATGGCAAAGTCCAGATCAAGGCTTCTGGATAGGCGATTAAATTCTACATACCTCTTAGAAGAGGTACGAAACTGAAGTAATTCGAACGCAGCACTTCAACGCGGAATGTATTGTGGAACCGGAGAGCTATGTTAGGGACATTGAAAGTCAACTGCCCAAGTAGTTCTGAACAGTCAATGACACGGATATTATGTCAAATAAAAACATACGTTTTGAGCAAAACGCCTAACTTCAAGTGGGATACATTGATAAGCATGCATCTAGCATTGTAGGATGGCAGGGGATTATCAAAGTGTAGAGGTTGAAGAGCAAATCGTATAACTTGCGCTGAATTCTTTCAATTCTTAACGAGTGTGAAGAGTATATCGGATTCCAGATGACTGAAGCGTACTCTAGCTTTGAACGCACTAAGGCATTGTATAGGATTTTCGTGGTATATGGGTCCTTGAAATCCTTAGCATATCGTCGCAAGAAAGCCAAGTTGGTATAAGCTTTTGGTATGAGAAAGTTTACATGATTACCAAAAGTAAAAGCTGAGTCAAAAATTACGCCAAGATCGCGCACTCATTAACTGACGCAAGAGTTACTTTTGAAATCGAATACATGAAAGAAAACACATTCGTAGACTTTGTATACGTTATGTGACAGCATTTACTAATAAAGAGTCGTAGATTATTTTGAATGGCCCAATTTTTAATAGAGTTTACATCTTCTTGCAGACGCAATGCATCAGAGGTACAGGAGATCCTCCGAAGAGTTTTAAGTCGTCGGCATAAGCAAATAATTTGAATTGTTTATGCATGAGCCAACATCATTAATAAACATTAAGAACAAAATAGGCCAAGGATGCTACCTTGTGGTACACCCGAGATTGCTGAGAATTCATTCTCAGACTCAGTTTCTCGATTTCAACAACAAAAGAGATTCTATTTTCAAAATAGGACTTCAGCCACGACAGAAAGCTTGAGTGAAAGCCCATGTTTTCAAGTTTCCATAGAAGCCAATTTGTGCGAAACTGTGTCAAAAGCCTTAGAAAAATCTGTATATATGGTGTCGACTTGACATCCATCCTTAACGCAGACACAAAACTGAGAGAAAACAGCCAGATTTGTGACAGTCGAACGTCCCGCAATAAAGCCATGCTGACATGGATCGACTATTCTATTGTTAGCGAATGATAAATTGTTTTTAACTACCTTTTCAAAAAGTTTTGAACATGTTGACAGTTTGGATATTGGCCTGTAATTTTTTACTTCATTTTTATTGCCAGACTTGAAGATAGAAGTGATGGACGTCAGCTTCCAGCGATCAACAAAAACTCCAGATGATAGCGAAATATTGAAAATATGCACAATGGCACACAAAGAGAAAAGAGAAATACTACACTTCTTAAATAAAAAGAGGACAATCCATCTATATCATTTTTGATTGAGGACTGTAAGGAGGATATACCCAAGATAATATCGGTTTCAGATACGGACAAAGACCCAAAATCTAAAGGTTTTGGGGGGATTTGCCGAATCGCCCTAAAACTATTAGAGCAAATGTCATTAAATTAACACACGGTTGGTATATTAGAACAACCTTTCTTTGAACGAACATAGTTCCAAAAAGATTTAGTTTAATTTCAACTCATCTTCAACTCGAGAAAGGTACTTATTGTACAAAAAACTTATAAAGAACATTGAACTGCGTCATATAAGAAGTATACAGATCTTTTAAAGCAATATCGCTGGTTGTCTTGTATAATTTTAAAGTATTTGTTCTTGATTTTTCAACTTTTTCAACCTAGTATTGTACCAGGGTAGTTTGTGAACCTTAACCGGAAGCAGAGAGAGATTCCTACTGAATATGTCAGCCAACTTTAGCAGAAACGCATCGACACATTCAGTTGCATTTTTAGCAAAGAAAATAGATGTCCAGTCTATTCAGAATGTTTAGATATTCATAATTTGCATCCTTAAAGTTATAGGAGCGCCCATTATTATTTATATTGTTTATCGGCACTAGTCGAAGAATTATACAGATAAAGATAATGCTACGTGATGCACATCTGATGTATATATAGGAAGCACACATTCAGTCAAATAAGTTATGAGATTCTCATCGACAAAAATTAGGTCCCAAATATTGTTTAACTGGTTCACGAAATTGTTAATCTGAATTAGATTGGCACTAAAAACGGTATCCAAGAAATTAATCTCGTGGGGATGATGAACATTAGTAGGTGTTAAGATATCATCATATAGTATTTTCGACCAAACAACCATACTAAGATTAAAATCCCCCAAAACGCAAAAATTACTATCACCATTATTTTCATATATATTATTGAGCGAATCTGTGCTGCAGGCGGAATGTAAGAAACACAGATAAATAAGTTGCCATATGGCCCAGTAATACAGACACAAAGCTGATCTAATAGAGAGTCACCATTAGAGAGCGGAACAAAAGAAGAGAGAATTGAACGCCTTACAGCAATTAACACCCCACCGCCTCTGAGACGTCCTGTTTTGATAGGGTCTCGATCTTTACGAAAAGTATGAAACAGACTTTGATCAAAAATTCTGAGTCAGAGAAGTCATCATTAAGCCAAGTCTCAACAATGACGTAGACATCATAATCGCACCGTGAGGTGGCTAAAAATATATCTTTAGATTTCGTTCTCAACCCCGAAACATTTTGATAATAAATATTTATATTTGTTTTTATATTAACGCCTTTAGCTAAGTTTTGGCAATTGAGCCCTTTGCTTTTTGAAAAAAACGGAAAGGTTTAATTTTGAAGTCCGATGGCCATAACGAAGGCTCAAGAAGCTTACTATATAATGAAGGCGAGACTCCAAGTTTAAAATTACATCTTGATAACAAACTGGAATCAGCGTCTTTCTTTATTATTTAAAGCAATGAATTAATGAAGGCGCGATGTTTGCATTATGCGATTTGAAAAATTTTTATTATTATCATTTGATGTTAAAGTACTAGATGTTAAATTAGTATTATTATTAGATATTAGGTTAGTAGCGGCTGATCCCTGAAGGCCAAAAGCTACAACTTCGGAATACCCGGTTTTATTATTATCAGGTGCAGCAGAACTGATATTAGTATCACTAGTAGAACGAGCGACAGCAGCACTAAACGAACTGGGTGAAGAAGACAATCGACAATATCACACTGCTTATTTGGTACAGTCGAGATGTTGTTATTGCTATCATCTGATGGTTGTTTTGCATTCACAGACGTATCAACATTGCAATTTGATTCGCTCATTACACTTGATAGAACTGCCTTTGCATTTTCAACATTGAGAGGGGCTGCCTCTTTTGTTTTTACAGCCGTATCAGCTTTCGATTTAATTTTGTTTGCTGAGCCAGCCAAATCATTGCCGTTGCCTTTGTTTTTGGTTGTAGGCTGTTTGCTTTTGCAGACTTCGTTTGCATATTGTTGTCCGCAGCACTAGTGAGAGAAGATTTGAGATCACTAGCAAATGTAGCAACAATACTACCCAGCTTTTTTATTTCAAAACTCAGCGTAGAAATAACACCATTTTTATCTTCGATAATTGAGTATAATGAGCGGATTTCAGCTGATAATGAATCGCACTTAAGTGATAACTGAGAATTTTCGCATTTTAGAGCATCCATGGTAGATAGTAAGATTTATTAGATGAGATGAGAAAATCAAGATCAGCCGATGACATGTTGACACACTTCAAATGAGAGGCCATTGCACTTAGCACACAACACTTTGAGTTGGCCTCTCTCAACCTTTTGTCCACATTCGCACGGAATTATAGGATATTCACCCTTATCGCGAAGTTCACGCGGAAAAGTGTTCGCCTTCACTTCTTTTGACCGGGTGAACTTTTTCCGCCTATCGGCAATTTCGGGCGAACAAAAGTTCACTTCGAAACAGCTGATGTTCCATTGTGATTTGGCAGTGAACAAACAATTTACTTACAATTGTGTAAATTTTGTAACCAAGCATATATTTTCTTAAAATACAACAAAATAGAAATACAAAATTTATTAAATAATGATTAGTATTGAAAGTGATTGAGCGCGGGGAGATTAAGCGATTCGGAGGCAATTAAGGGACAGTTCTAACCCTTTGGAGCTGAATGATTCACTGTAAGCTAAAAATTACTTTTTTCAGCACTTTTGAATATCAAGTAAATTTTTTTTTCAATTAGCTTTCGCCAATATTACAGGCTAAAGAAGCAGGCATTCTAATATTTGCTAGATATTCTTACCAACTCCTTGCCACCATTGAAGCAAAAATTTGGAGTTCCACCAATTGTAAAGTTGAGTACATGTCTTCGTTTTTCGCATAGGGAAAATGCGTTCGAAAGGACTATGAAGTGAGTCTTAGCCAATCTTGTTTCAGGTGAGGTGCTCAACATTTTGGAACCGTCGCTTTGTCCACAGTGGGTAACTTGGCCGACTGATACGTTGTCATAAAAAATAGAATTACATACTTAGCAATAGAGGAATTTCACTTTTTTCCCCTCAGCTTCCGATTGTGCATTATTTATTGATTTATTTCTAATAATAAAAGTACATATAATTATAAGAGTATCAAATTTCAAAACAAAAAATTGTTTACATTTTGTTTTCCTCTCGTTCGCCTGTAAAATATAAGTGAACAAATTTGGGTTTCCCCGCTGTTCTTTTCGCCCGAACAAAGAGTTGCCGATATGGTGAAATCTTTTTCGAACACGAAAAATTGTTTCGCCACCTCTGCGATAGGGTGAACGAAAACTGTGAATATTTTCGGGTGAAAATAAAACTCGCGATAAGGGTGATTATGATTATGGTTTGCCACTATTATTTATTTATTTTTATTATGTTCATTTGAAAAATATAAATGGCTTTAGGAATTAAAATCCAAAGAAGAGTCACTATCTCACTGCAGCAATAGGCACGGATTATTAACATTAATAAAGTTAACTATAGAGAAACACAAAAATGCGGAGCAAACACAAACACGTCCGTATCGTTTGACGACTATTAGCTATATGTATTGATTCAAAACAGGACAGCCAAAATATGCTTCGTAGGCATATTTTATATCTTGAACTTTAATAAATTGCCCACATATACATATAACAAAAAGCATCAGCTTCATATTTACACTTTCGCGACGACATTTTAGGTTATTCTAGATTTGTACATACCACCTGATCGTTGTTTAGTTATCGCTCTGGCGCCATGAGTATTGTTACTATAACTATTACGAAAGCAATCTTTATACCGAAAAAAGGTATTTTCTTTTCGTTTTTGTTTATAATAAAACAGAAAATCATGAAATAAACTTTAGGACAAAGACCAAACTTTTTTTGTTAGAGTCGTGCTCTCTGTGAGTTTTAAAGTGTACACAAGAAAATGTGTAAACTTTGAAATTCTGATTCTGTAAAGCAAAACTGTGAACAAGAAAAACTCACTGATAAAAACTTCGTGAGTTTTCTTGACAGCCAGTGTTGTTGTGACATTCAAAACTCATACGCACAGTTGCAGAATAACTTTTTTCTTTGCATGGCGTTTGATCAAGGCCAAGGCGAATTCAGTACCAGGTGTTGTTATCCCAACAGCTGATTGCTTCTTCTTGATAATTTTCCATACAACGCCTTGTACTGCAACATGTCAGTTAATCGAAGTCAATGAAAATTTTCTTTTGCTTGATATTCTTCTGTACGGTAAATTGGTTGAATTCGCTTTGCCACCACCTGGTATGGATTCGCCTTGATCAAGGCGAATTCAGTACCAGGTGTTTTTATCCCAACAGCTGATTGCGTCTTCTTGATTATTTTTCATACAGCGCCTTGTACTTTAATATGTCAGTTAATCGAAATCAATAAAAATTTTCTTTTGACTTGACATTCTTCAGCACGGCGAATTGGTTGAATTCGCTTTGCCACCACCTGGATGGATTCGCCTTGGCGTTTGATAAACCTTTTCTCACGCTCATTCAGCAAAACAATGTGCGCAATACTTTACAGAATCGCATGAAAATTTAAAGTGTATATTTTGTGTGCAAATGAGTTTTCAATAAGTGTACATTTTACAGTTTTTCACAGTTAGGGAATTGACCCCCAGGAGACAAAAAGTTAATTAAAATCTGCAATTTATAATGCTGTGTTCGCTTTTGTTTAAATTTGAAAGTCTGTCGAACGTAAAGATGGATTCAGGTCAGGTCGATCATCTGCAAGGCAAATTAATTTTCACTTGAGAAGCTTTTCATGGCAGAAATATGTAGGTACACTTGGAGTGTTTACTAAACCAGTTCCGAGGGTTGATTTTTTTCTAATTGAAAAAACTTGTTTCTAAATTTTTGATCTTGCTTTGCTTGAACACAGGAGCTAGGCAGAACGGCAAGTTAACATTTTAACTCACAGTTAATCTGACATGAGGGGTTCAACTCATACATTTTTGACAATTTTTTTTAAATGATCTCTGAGTTAAAAAAATAAAATGCCGCTCTGCAAGTGGGCCTTATTTGCATGCTTGCTGGGTTAACTATTCTTACACATACATAGGTATTCCGGTAATGGATGGCAGTCAGGAAATGGTATGATAAACCACGTTACGATGCTGGCACCGTTGTTTGCAATGGCAAAATCTATGTTGTTGGGGGAAACGACGACAATTCTAAGTCTGTGGAATGTTACGATCCTGAAACTGATCACTGGACTCGATGCGCGGATTTGATTGAACCTCGATATCGTCTTAGTGTATGTTCAACATCTAATGGAATAAACCGTGCACGCTAAAAAAATTTAAATTGAAATTTTAACCAATCATATTTTAACCAGTATTTAATGCTACACTAACTCGGTTTAAATTTGAAACTTAACAAGAAGCTAAACTGTTGAAATGGACTTCGAACGAGAAAAGAGGGTTGAACTTCTTCTGTAGTCCTTTTCACGAAAATAGAAATGTTACACCAAATTTGAATTGGTCAAAGCTAAAGGTTTAAGATTTCAGCTTAAACTAGTAACCGTGTGTTGTTAATACATGGATAAAAGTCTAGAACAGCGGTCTGCTGCTAATACGCGTCCTAAAATATCGAGAAATGTGTCGAAAAAACGCGTGTCGAACAAAATCATAAAAATTCCAACAATCACATGAAAATCTTCAACTTATATTTTTTTATTTTCACCTTCGGATTATTGCTGCCGAGGTCAAGACGAGTCGTTTGAACCTCTCCCGATATTTTTGGATTCGTATTAGCAGTCGATCGCTGTTCTAGACTTACCCATACTTGTATACATACATTAATTAACATGTTCACAATATTTCAGATAACTGTACACAACGGTCAAATATATGTGATGGGTGGCAGGTTTCGCAATTCAAATGGCTACGAATGCTATGCATCAGATGTTCAACGCTACGATATACAGAAAAATGATTGGTGCAAGGTATTATCAAAGTGGATACTTTTTATAATAAAATTACATCACCGTTATTTTTTATAGATCTGTTCTTTGAGTTCTGCACGTGATGGAATGGGTTGCGTTTCCTTCGACAATGATTTGTGGCTTGTTGGTGGCAGGAATAGTTATGGTACTAGTAATAGTGTTGTAGTTTACGATGAAAAACACGATAAATGGATTGTTAAAAAACCCTATACATATTTCTGGAAGTTATTACTGCTTCGCTGTACCTAAAAGAGTATCAAAGCGTCGCATAGATTCGATGGAGCTAGTCGAGTTGTTTAAGTGTAATACTGTACTTCAAAGTGACGAAATTAATAATTAAAAAATAATAATAATAATATTTTTATTTTCAGGGCTTTAAGGCCGTTAATTAAAGACAAAAACTAAGTTTTTCCTTGTTCTCCTACGCGTTTCGATGTTTTTACATCTTCTTAAGGGAGCCTGGTTTATTTAACATAAAACATAAAACAAAAATGACAATTATTAATATTTTCACAACAACCAACATTCATCAATATTTCACTTACATTAATTTGTATAATTACACACATTAAAATATAATTTAATTGTGACTACAACAATAACAATGATAATAAATAACAACATTCTGCACATTTAAAAAGAGCCACTGTGTCCATTGCCTCGTACACTGTAATTGATTGCAGTCGCGTAGGCGCAGTTTATGTTATCCACATCTTCTTTGAAATTCATCGTTTTGTTTACTTTTTGTTGTATGCGCAGCCCTTGTAATGTTAATCTCGTTTTCTCTGCTCTATGGCCTGTGCTAGTCAGGTGCTCAGCAAGCGCTGTAGTGTTTTTTTTTGTTTTTTGCGTCGGTTTTATGCTCATTTATTCTTATGTTTAATGATCTCTTCGTGGTTCCAATATATATTTTATCACATTCTTCTCCTATTGCTCCATTGCACTTTATTCATACACTACGTCGTGTTGTTGGTATTTGCTTATCTGTCCTTTGTTTGTGTAAATATTGTGCTAAGTGTTTGGTTTGGTTTGTGTGCAATTTTTATGTTGATGTTCTTTGTTAAGCTTTGCATTGATTTGTTGTCTGTTAGGCCTGGTATGTATTTGACGTCTGTGTATATTTTCTTTTCGGTTCAGTTCTTAAGCTTACATTATTTCGCGCATTGTTAGGTATGTTTGCCTTGGTTGTTGTAATCCATGCGTCTATGAGTTTATTAGGGTACGCATTTTTGTATAAAATGTTTTTAATTCGTCGTTCGTTTTCTTTCATGAACTCCTGTTCGCTTAAGTTTAGAACTTTCTTAATAAAGTTAATTGTCGTATTTTTCTTCTGCACCCATGGGTGGATGGAGTGATAGTTATCATCCTTGATGATGCTACGGCCTTGGAGTATTAGTTTTAATTTTATTGTTTGATTTTATTATTTCAACGTTCTAGGAAGGCTATTTTGTTTTCTTTCTCTTTTTCTATTGTAAATTGGATTTTATTATGTTGTCTGTTTAGAGTTTTTAGTATTTCTTCCGCGTCCTTGTTTTTATTATTGCGAATATATCATCTACATACTTATTTATGTATTTGATATATATGTCCTTAGTTTTTAATTCGGCAATGCTGTCGTCAAGAATCTTATCCAGCACTATATCAGCTACAGTTGGTGACAGTGGGTTGCCCATTGGCATTCCGTAAACCTCTTGGTAGAATTTTCCGTCGTATGTAAAGTAATTATTATCCCTCAAACAAAATTCCAAGCAGGTTTGAAATTGTTTGTTTGTTAACGTCGGTTGATCTTTTAACGTTGCCCATATTCTCATAATTGTGCAAATAGCCAATTGTACCGGAATGTTGGTAAAGAGGGATGTTACATCGAACGATATTAACATTTCGTCATCTTCCACCGTCACATCTCTAAGGTTGTTCTTTAGTTGTACAGAATTACTTATGTTTAGGGTATCACTAATTATGTTTTTCATTATTAGTCCTATGTGTCTAGAGGGTTTATAGCATGGCACACCTACGGAAGATGATATTGGTCTCAGAGGGCTGTTCTCTTTATGGATCTTTGGAAGTCCGTATAGCCTTGGTGCAGTGGCCGCTGTGCAAGTGAGCTGTTTTTTAATTTTAAGATTAATATTTTTCTGTTTATAGATGTTGTTTATTATATTATTGTTTTTCCTTAATAACTGTTGCGTGGGATAATAATAATAATTACTTCGCGCGATTCTTTCCAATTTGCGTCATGCTCCTTTTTTAATTTCTTCCAACACATTGACGGGAGGGGACCTATGTGTTTTATTGTCGACTCCAAACGGCAGCTACAAGGCATCATCGGAACCCGCACATGAAATCAGAGGAAGGGGGCGGCCCACAGTGGCATTTTTGCATGATTTAGACGCGAAAAATTATTAACTCACTGAAAAATGAATATATACTTTATTCAAACCAAGCGTATATGTTTGTATGCCTCACCCCCTTCAGTGAGGATAGGCGAAGAGGGGGTGTGGTGTTTGGGGGTTGCACCCCCTCCAAAAATTTTGAATTTACCCCAAACAAAAACTTTCTTATAGCCTTATCTTGTTCTTTTGTTCACAATTGAACATACCTATATTTAAATTTCTTATCTTCTTCAAACCATGAAGCAAACTTTCCAAGAAAATTAACTTTGGTGTAATTCACTTGAATCCATCTCATACAAAGTTTGATAAAAAATTCGAACTTTACTGCAGCATTCATCATACAATCCCTCGTCTCTATTTACTCCCTCCTAAACAGTACACACGTGGTCTAAAACGGCTTTATCCTTTTGCTTTTGGCCACGTTCTGCAACCCACACCTCATACAACTCCCTCTTTGTGATCGTCATTATATCAAAACGGGGGACCTACGGGGATGAAGAATCATTTGAGTTATATGCAATAATATTGAATTATTGTAGAAATTCAAAAATTATTGTGGTACAGCGTGGTTCAAACTTTTGGCAGGCTTTTCTTTTCACGGTTTTATATATTTTCAGCACAAAATAATACACATTAAAAACTCATAATTTCGTAAAAATACTCAACCAAAAAACTTTTGAACACTTGCAAAATAATATAATTACGTGTAGATTTTAAATAACCAAAAAATATTTTAGCTTTTGTTTCACCACAAAGTTTTATTTAATTTTAAACCACGCGTTATTTCACTTCTGTAAATTGTACTACTTAGCGCGTCATCAACAACTCACAGTTTGACAGCAGATTATTCAATGAAGAACAATAATTATAAGAAATGATAATTACCGTTATATACTGTGGACATTTTAAAAACAAACTGCATTCAAATTTCAAAAAAAAATTACTTGAAAATTTTTACTTTTTCGCGTCTAAACCAAGCAAAAATGCCACTGTGCGGCCCCCGCTCCGCTGGAAGGACTAGGTGAAAAATGCTTTAAATTTCCTTGGTGTTACAAATTGGCACAGGGAAGAAGCGATGGCCATAACCGTTTAGACGGTTAAGCGCCAATTAAAAAAGTATTAAAAAAACGGTTTTCCCGGGTTTGAGAAATAAAAGCACCGGTTTGTTATTGAAATTTTTCGAATAATTCGAAAACCGGTTTTTGAATAAAAGTCGAAAAATCGAAAACCCCAAAGGCCAGGAGGGAGACTGCTATTTCTCGCTTTATTCTGGTTATTCTGGTATTCTGGTAGATAAAAAAGTGGAAATAAGTCAGTATTGTCCTGCCGAGTCAGCGAACTTATGCATATATCGCAAATGAACCAGTTTGACCTTTGAGGTGCCGCATTAGGGAAGTCAACATAAATACATATGCGAGAAAAACCCAGTTTCCAACGTCTTCGGAACTACTTAAGCAGTAATAACATACTTCCTTAAGATCCTATGCATCTACTACTCCAGATATGTATAGAATTTGTAGCAAATATGTTATTACTGCTACATATAAATAAATAAATAAAGAAGTGGGCGGAGCACGGCACAAGTTTTCGGTAAAGTAGTGGGTACTCAATACGCGAGGGATCCAAGTGGTTGATAAGCGCAATTCACAACTTCCGTAACCCAATTGTCAACCTCACCTAGGCGAGGGGATTGCAGTTAGAAATATGATGGATCATACACATATTTAGCAGGCGAGGCTCTGGCGACCCCAAGTTTCTCCTGGAGTTATGAAGTGGGGGGGAGTTGGATGGCCTAGAAGGTTCAATGTGGTCATATCAAATCGTTCCGAGATGGTCGGGCTAGTACTTTAATGGTTCTTGCTAGGGGAATGTAGCGAATCTATATCTGGTAAAGGACCATCAACATCGATAACACTCCCCAAAACCTTCGGTGAGTGTCTTTATCGCTACAACAACAACAACAACTCATTACGCGCCGGCTTTTTCAAGTATTGTAATTGAATATGCTCGTATAAGTCAATCATTATTTATTTTACGGCGACCGCCGTGGTATGGTCCTGGGTTCAAGTCCCTGGCAAAAGAACATCAAAAATTTTGAAAAATTTTTTTCAAATCTGAGACACTTAGCGCAGCACCGGAATCAGATGTGTAAACTTGATTCCTCCAAACAATCGCTTAACCGAAGACAAAAAAATCGGGTTATTCGATATTCGGGATTTTAAGATTAAAAATGAAGCCGCCAAAAAATAAAGAAAGCCGGTTCGAATAAACTGGGTCAATCACCCCGCTTATGATACTTCCTTTCTCCATGAAGGATGTTTGTTTGCAAGATGAAATCAGCAAGAGAGCGGAGATCAAAATGGAGTTTATAATGGGAACATGATCTGATCTAGTAAGAGCATTCCCCCCGCATAGGAGAGCTTAACTTCCTTTGGCAACAAAAAAACGAGTAGCTATTTTTTTAACAACATGCCTCATGATATTTGTAATGTTCTACTACATGCTGTTATGCAGCTAAATAAGTACTTTTTATATATGTTTGTTTAGTAAAATGCTATGCTAATATTTTAATATATAATAAATTTCTTATATATAGTTATTGTACGTTTAACAACACTTTCGCGCGTGTTCACAAATATTTTTTTCAAGGTTAGTAATGATGTAATGTAGAAAGTAAAGCTTAAAGCAGAAGAAAGGTGGGTTAATAGTGATAAGAGGGGATGTGAATAATTGGGGTTGGGACCCGCCACATGAAACCAGTTCCCAGTAAAAAGTCTCAAAACACTGTTGACGACCAGTGCAAGATCGTGCTAACCTGCGTGCCAGTTCTAAAAACCAAAATATCATTAGAAACTCAATACATAGTCAGCTGATAGATTTTTTTCGAACATTCGCTGAAAGAAGATGGCGCTAACAAATAGGCGCTTGGTTGGAAAGTCTGACATATTTTCTGAACTTGAAAACTGTAATCCTTTTCAATTGTTTTCACAAGACATCTTTCAAATTTCACAGCAACATTAAAATGGAGATGATGAAATCAGCGTCCGATAATCAAACTGATGAAAATGCGTAACCAGAACCCGTGCCATGAAATGATAGCACCAACTCTAGCGACTATTTCGAAGTGGTTTTGAAGTTCTCAGATGAAAAGTTTTCGTGTAGGAGATGAGCCACTAGGAAATGTTGACCAAAATATACCGCTGATGATGAGACTGTGGCGGTCCAAAGTTGATCACGATCCACAATTGACGAGGCAATGATTGCTAATGAATTGCCCTGCAAAAATCGCGAGTACTCCATGCATGCATGTATGGAGTACTCGCTATGGACCAACCGAGTGCTCCAAAATTAACCACAATCCATACAAAAAATATGGTCCAATTAACATTGCGATGTCCTAGGACTGGACCATATACTCCAGTTCCGCATTACATCAGAGTAATCCATGGAGTACCCACAGTCCAATAAACATCGTGTAGTGATTACAGTCGACTGTGAAGGGTAGTAAGAAAAGCAAAACTAAACCAGTATTAACGAATGTTTCCGCTGCTTCGGTGCCACTTTCTACTGCCTCTGTGTCTATCAACACTACTACCTCTTCTACTACTTTGTGCCACTGGTACTAATACTTCGTTGCCAATGAGTTTCGCTACGGTGGTAGCCCAAATAATAACCCATCAACTGCAAATTTTGGACTGCGGGATGCTCATACTGTGAGTAACACGCAGAATAATGATAATGTTCCTGCACCTTTACTGGTAGGGAGGAGTGCCAAAAAGAATCTAAGTAAGCCACTGGTTCTTGGCGTAAATACCAACTCGGAACTGTGTGTAGCTTCGAGTATGAAGTGGCTGCACGTCTCATCGTTCTTGCCCAAAGTGACCGAGGATGATATTTTAAGCTATGTCACGAAACATTCTGGCATTGGTAAAACTTATTTGAAATGCGACAAGCTCGTAAAAAGTGGTACCAATCTGTCCGAACTAAGGCGAGTCAGTTTTAAACTAGGCGTATCGGAATCTTATTACAACAAAGTTATTGATGCGAACATCTGGCCTGTTAATGTAATTCTACGGCCGTTCCGTTTTTTCCAAGGGGCGGTGCAACTCAACAAGTGGTGTAGCACATCCCTGAATTTCAAACGAACTCTTTGCCGTTTAGTATATATTATGAAAATGCTTCTGGGCTTAGAACTAAATCTAAAGCAGTATATGAATTTAGTTCACTTTTGGGTTATGATGTTTACGTTTTCGTGAACCTGGCTAAATAAAAATTTCTATGACAACGAGTATTTTGATCCCGAAATGTACAACGTATATAGAAAAGATCGAGATACGTTAAAAACTGGCCTGTCCCGAGGAGGTGGTACTTTAATTGCTGTTCGGCGTAAATATCACTCATCATCTATTTCACTGCAGAATGAGGACACGCGGTTGGATCAACTGTGTGTATGTGTCAATGGGTCGTCGACACTCTTTATATGTGTATCTTACATTCCGCCTGGTAGTATTGACAGTTTGTATAAAGCACATACTGATAATCTTATAGACTTAGTTTCTAGAAATCAGAGTGTAATTTTTGTATTTTAGGTGATTTCATATAGGAGATGTGAGCTGGGCGCCAGTGGGTGAGAGTTTAACTTTGTACCCCACAATGTAACTAGCTTTTCCGAAACGTATGTAGTTGACAACTTATTAAGCGTCAATCTTACCCAAATTAATTCAATTTTAAATAAACTGTTTAAGACATTAGATCTAATTTTTTTAAGTGAAGATATCAGTTTTTCTTTGGAAGAATGTCTCGACCCTCTGTCATGCCCCGGCTTGCATCATGTTCCTCTTGTCCTGCAACTGGAGTTTTACGAATTTAGAAATGTCGACTTAGATTTGGTACCGGATAATTACTATTTCAAAAATTGCAACTTTAATGCCATTAGCGATAGAATCAATTTGCATGATTGGGATACTATATTTTTCTGGGAAGAGTGTAAATGAATGCTTTGATCTTTTCAAAGTTAAAGTCAATGAAATTTGCTCCACTTTAATTCCTCGAGTGAAAAGGAAATGTTACAAAATACCTTGGTATACAAGAAAGTTGAAAAGACTTAAAAATTTAAGGAATAAGTTTTTTTAAAAGGTATAAATTATCGAAGATGCGTCTTCATAAGGATAAATATTTATTATACTCAAGTAAGTTTAAATCTTTGAGTAAGAAACTTCATAAAGAGTATGTTGCTAAATTTGAAAGGAATATTAAGTTAAACCCTAAATCTTTTTGGCGTTACGTTAAGGCTAAAAAGTCGTGTGCAAGTATCCCATCTAAAGTTTCTTACAATGGAAACTGCGTATTCCCTCGGCGAAGCTGTTCAACCTCTTTGCTGATTTTTTCGGGGCGAATTTTGAGACTGGGACGTTTCTCACCGAGGAACTAGATACGGAAAATGACACCCCTATTAATTTTGGTCAATTGTCCCTGACTCTTGAAGATGTCATTTGTGGCATCTCGGTGATCAAGTCGTCAGTGCAAATGGATGTAGATGGGTTCTGTTCTTTTTTGTTTTAAAATATTGCAGCAGTTGCGTATCCAATCTTATTAATTTTTAATAAATCTCTCAGGAATGGAGATTTCATAAACGCTTGGAAGGTAACGTCTATTACCCCGATATTCAAGAGTGGTAATAAAAGTAATGTTGCCAACTACCGTCCTATTTCTAAACTTTCCACTGTCTCGAAATTGTTTCAAATTGTAGTTAAGGATAAAATATTCTTCGCAGTAAAGACCTTGATTTCACCTAATCAGCATGGATTCATGCCTGGCAGATCAACTGTAACTAATCTAGCAGTATTTTCTGAATACTGTATTTCTTCATTTAATAGGAGGGTGCAAGTTGATACTACCTATACCGATTTTTCGAAGGCTTTTGACAAAGTCAATCATTCATTACTAATATCTAAACTTGCTGGCTTCGGCTTCCATTCTAGTATGCTATCTTGGGTGAGATCTTACTTGGCAGATCGTAGCTGTGTTGTTGTGGTAGATGGTATTTCTTCGCGGTCGTTTACTGCCAATTCGGGTGTACCCCAAGGGAGTGTGTTGGGTCCCTTATTATTTGTTATCTTTATTAATGACATACGTCATTGTTTCAGCTATGCTGAATTCTTATTGTTTGCTGATGACTTGAAAATTTTTGCATCAATCACGACTCAATCTGAGTCCACTATGCTCCAAGCTGATCTTGATAACGTAATGGACTGGTGTAAACGGAATCGTCTGCTTTTAAATATAAGTAAATGTTTTAGTATTACCTTTGCTAAAACTCGAAATGTTCTTCCTGTTTCTTATCATATTGGGGACTCTACGCTGAGGGTTGTTGATGAAATATCAGATCTTGGTGTAGTCTTTGATGCGAAGTTTCTATTCCACAGTCAGATTAATTATGTCATTGCGAAGTCTTATTCCACACTCGCGTTCATTCGCCGTTTCAGTATGGATTTTAGTGATCCTTATACTTTAAAACTTTTATTTACAACCCTAGTGCGGTCTAAACTAGAATATGCTGTTTTCATTTGGAGGCCGTACCATGCCTGCCATATAGACCGACTTGAGCGTATTCAAAAAATATTTTTGCGATTTGCCCTCCGGTCTTTGCGTTTTCAGGACCCTGTTCCAACGTACAGTTCTAGGTGTCTTTTAATTAACCTTAAATCTTTAGTGAGTAGAAGATCAATGCTTTCATTGACATTTTTATATGATATCATCAATGGGACGGTTGACTCGCCCTATCTTTTAGAACGTATACGGTTCAATGTACCATCGCGAGCCCTTCGATGTCACGATTTTTTCTGGTTAGATAGATTTAGAACGACTTATGCTTCCAATTCTCCAATTGCTAGGGCAATGAGGGAGTTTAATTTGCTGTATTCTATAGATATTGATTTTGCATTAAATAAATTTAGGTTTAAACTGCTATTGAATGAAATTATTTGAATATTGTATATTTATTAGTTAATATATATTAGTAAATAGTCTGTAAGGAGGTTCTGATTGTCCTAGACTATAATATGAATAAATAAATAAATAAATAAAAACGAGCAATGATCGGCTTACAATATGTTCGTGTAGAAACATGAGTTGGTCCATTGCTGCATTACAGTGGAGTATAATGGTAAGTACTCCAGTGGACCACATGGTCCAACGATTTTTGCAGGTGGGTGCAAACTGCAAATATTATGTAATCATTTAGGATCCGCTCGTCGGGTGATACGAATTTTAAATGATTTCCGAAAATGTGCTCCCGAGCATTTCGCCAAATATTTTTCTTTTCTTTGAATTAATTTGAAAATTGGCATTTGAGCAACTGATGCTGAATCTGGATCGAAAAAATACGATTCAGCAACCCAATAGCAGTCCATGGTACTGAGTCCAGCAGCACCTAGAACCATCGATAAAAGGTGAGTAACAAAACTAATGATGTTAGTTTACTTCGTGCTATCAAAAGTCATAGCTTTAACTCATTCCCATTGAAAAAAATCAGACAACTGAAAAGATGGTATGGTAAAGACTTCATCACGCAATTGGCACTAATCCGTTTAAACAGGTTTGGCATGAAGGCTGCTTACCAAATAATTGGGAAGGCGATTTGAAATAACGAGTAACTTTATTGCCAGAGGTCTGTTGATATTGAAACAAACTCTGGGATAGGGTATTCTTCAATCGAATTCTAGTATACATATTCGGTGTGGTATAAGCTATTTTGCGCCAAATTCTGAAATAGTGAATATGCTATTCTTTTAGTTGCTAAGGTAAAGAATTTATAAAGGAGAATGCTCAATAGAATTTTGTAACCATTTTCCGATAAGCCGTGTTTCAACTGAGGATGAATAGGCTCTTTTCAAGGATTAAAAGTTGTCCAACGCGAAATCTAAAATAAGGGGAATATTCAACCGTTTTCAGCTCTTAAATGGATTTTTTGAAGAAACTTTTGATATACAAATAAGGTGTTCATGTTCAGGAGAGCGTATTTGAATCTCTTTCTGAAACGTGATGTTCTGTCAAATAGGGTTGTTGGGGTAGAACGTTTCTTATGGGCTTTAATAGCATTATTTCATTCATGCCGGCTATGAAAATGCGAGGTTTATCAACAGTTTCCTGAGATGGGGCGTTTTTAGGCAGAATTTCCCAGTCGGACTCTTGAATAAGGGTTATTTTCAGAAGTTTTTTATGCTGCTAGTAAATAAATGCACAACATCAAAGCAAGCTGCCACACATAAATGTAAACCGTTTAGCTAATAGCAAAGAGCATTGTGGATAAAACAAGTGTGATATCTTATCCGTCAACTGCCTGGCAGGATGTTCATATGGCTACTTTTTAGCGTTTTGTCAGGGTGTTCAATATGGCGGTACATAGGGCCGGCTATCTTTAGCGGGTGATGGAAAGAGATAAATAATGAGACAGAGATAGTCAATTACAAATCAGGTGATCCATTCTATTTGTAATTTTGACATCTATGAATAAGTTACTTCTCTTATCCACAATAGCAAAGAGAATATTTCACATGCATACATATATGCATGGTATAAATCATTGTGAATCAAACTGTGATATCTTCCCTGCAAAAATCGCGAGTACTCCATGCATGCATGTATGGAGTACTCGCTATGGACCAACCGAGTGCTCCAAAATTAACCACAATTCATACAAAAATATGGTCCAATTAACATTGCGATGTCCTAGGACTGGACCATATACTCCAGCTCAGCATTACATCAGAGTAATCCATGGATTACCCGCAGTCCAATAACATCGTGTAGTGATTACAATCGTTAAAAACGGGCAATGATCGGCTTACAATATGTTCGTGTAGAAACATGAGTTGGTCCATTGCTGCATTACAGTGGAGTATAATGGTAAGTACTCCAGTGGACCATATGATCCAACGATTTTTGCAGGGTATCTCCGGACAGAGATACAACTTTTCTTTTCCGCCTTCGGATTATTGTTGTCGAGGTCACCTCTCTCGATATTTTTGGACGCGTATTAGCAGTAGACTCCATTTTCTAGACTTTTACCTGAATAAGTTAACATGCCCAATGAGTACATTTCATTATGGCATCTCCATTATTTACTAATGAGATTTTTACGTGAATCGATTTAATAGTCGAGGTTTTGACGTTGAATTTTGAATTGGTTTAGGTTTCGTATATTCATAGGTTTCCGAAAGTGCAGGATTTCTTGGTGTTCTCACTTTTCATAAAATTACCTATGTTCAATGTTCAGCCATACTAGTAGACCAAGGCATAGCTAATAAATTCACTATAAAATAAAAAAAAATGTTCTAAGGAATTATGCAGTTCAGTACTTATCGGGTATTTGTAAACTGATTACTTCCTATTTCTTCTACTAATATTTTTTCGAAAATTCGCAAAGAAACAACACAGTTAATGGATGTGTCAATTCGATTTGGGAGCAAAATGGCTGCAATTGTCAAAAAATGTGTCTGTCGAGCAAACCTTTTGTGATTGAATTATGGTCTACCAAAAAGTGTTACAGTATAGTTCGAATGAAATTATATCGAAGAATTTGCTTTGTTTCGTATTAATTTTATTCCCTTTCAGCAAATCATTGAATTTATCGCCTAGCGAAGCGGGCGAGGGTACGCTAGTAAATATAAAATTTGGTGAAAATGCGTTTAATAAAACAAAATATAAAGTGTATAATGTTTAATGTGTGCCAGGATATTTTATGTACTCCCAATTGAAGTTGGTTTAGTAAGTGTGTATATATGCATGTATGTGTAGAAAGCATGCGTATTTATGTATTCAAATATTTACGTATGTATGTATGTGGCAACATAGGTAGTTTCGTACAAAGCTGTCGCAACAACATTTTTTGTTCATTTGACTACTAAAACGGTCAATTACGAATCAACGATTTGTGCGCAGTTGATTCAACATCTTGTTGCGATGGATAAAAATTGACAGAAATTTCGGTTGAATTGACCCGTATTTCGCTTGATTTTACCAGTCTTTTTCTTTCAGTGATACAAGTCTAACTCTCACTATTACTCTTTATCTTATTCTTAATTTTCCTGTTAACCTCTTTTAACTATTTGTCTCAAACCATTACTCTTATTCTTACTTTTACTCTCGCACTTCATCCTCCTCTTGTTCTCTTTACTTTTCCGACTACCCTCCAACATCTACTTTTTCTTCTCATTTCCTCTGTTTTCTCTTCTCTTTTCCTTCATGTCCCCGTTTCCAATGAGAAAATATATCGAGTTTGGCTTTTCCCGCACATTACATTACTAAAGTATTAAAAAGTAGCAAATAGTACAAATATTGTCCCTCCCGGCCCAATAACCGGATTATGAGGGCCATCTAGTTGTAGTACTGACTTCACTTATCTGGCTTTATTGCGTCATGTGTTGAAGGTGGATTTTGCACCGTTACGAGTGAGGGTTTGTGCGTTGGTCTACCACTATATTACGTTACGGTTTACTTCACCGTTTTCTTTCTTCCCACATAAACTATTTAGCATTGATACATTTTTGGCAACCCAGATCGCCGCTAAATAACGACCGCTTTCGAGGAAAGCAAGCCTTTGCGTCGATACTATGTCGATAGGTCGGCTTGTAACCATACTTACATTTCCACTGATTTTAAAACTTGACCTTTAACTCCTTTTCCACCAATTGCATAAATATTTTCATTCAATATTACAACACCGTGTGATTTACGTGCCTCTTTCATTGATGGCAATGTTGAAAAGGCTTTAGTTAAGAAACCCCAACTGGTTACTTGACTACTTGCTGTATGGTTTCGAATCCCGCCAATAAATATTAAATTTTCATCCATACACATTACCCGAGCATATAAAGCACCTCGTTTCAAATCAAGCCATTTCTGCCATGAATCCTTAGTTTTGTCATATTGGAAAATTATGTTGTCCTGCTATAAAATGGATTTAATATGTGAAATGTGGGCCTGTGTCAATCGGTAGTAGTACCTTGGAACGAAATTGACAGATACTTATGAGATGAATATAACGCTTCCCCGGCAGCTGGTTCTATGCACCGGAGAGATTCGGGGGTTTCCCCACCAAGGGCTATCATTTCAGTGTAACACCATTTAATTTGTTGCGTCCCTCCCACAAATTGTAATCATCGAAGGAGATCCCAGCAGCGGGACTGCTGCATTCTCTCTTTTTCCGGGAAGATGTTTAACCTAAACCCGGTCGAGAAAAGGGATTTTGCTGCTTTTGTCGGAAAAGAATTTATTTTGGACGGTCACACTTCTGTTAGTGTGTCACGTGCAAAGGATGGTTGCATGGAGCGGGGTGTTCTGGGCTGGATCCCAGCATTCTACCACCTCTTAATTTCTATAAAAATTTTGTGGCATCTTGCCTTTCCCGCCTTAAGGCGTCCGTAGTTTGCGCTACAGCGCTCTCCCACTACCGTCTAGCAGCACTACTGCTCAGCAGGCCAAAAGGACATGCATTTGCTGGCACCCAGCGGCTTTTCCAGCTCACGCGGGCTCCTCCCATAACTACTATTTAAGTAGCTTATTTGGGTGCAACGCCGCGTACCAGCCCCTGCGCCCGTCTTCCCCTCCACTTCCCAAAGAAGGTGAAAAGAATTGCATGCTCTTGCAGTTTGCTATTGGAATAAATTCTCACCATAGTAATTTGCTACCGATTGACCCAAGCCCCTTTATGTGCTATTTACATATATGTGACCATCATGAAAGGGACCTATTGTGCGAAAACAAGTTTTCGAGAAAAATGCCTTTAAAGTTTTTGTTTAGCTTGACCCTGTGTAGCGGCCGGCCGTTGTGAACAAATTTTGTAATTAAAATTTAAGTAACTTCCCGACGACAATGCAATAATAGAAAAAAATTTCCGATAGGTGGCGCATGGATCGAAATATTTTAAAAAAATCGTATTGGTGGTCCGATTTTGCTTTACATGCCATTCGTGAGTGAAAAAACAAAGAAAGATAGAAAACTGCGGTTTATTCCATTGGAAAGAGCGTTAAATTTCTTATAAGAATCACTCAAAAAGTGAACAACGGTTTTTCGCACAATAGGTCCCTTTCATGATTCCAGGTCACATATATTATACGGGATTTACAAAGAACGCTTTGCCGCGTCACTTCGCTTTGACAACGCGATAAGTTAACAATAGCCGTGTTTTTTTACACGTATATACGTCTACGTTTGCGGGTAAAAAAAACGCTTATCCTCACTTAGAAAATGTTAGCAGATCCATCAATCGGCAGTGGTTAAATAACTAGCTACAGAACATGTACCGAAAAGCGGAGACACAAACCTCTGTTGACCATAGTGTATAACCTATGCTGAATCGGTTGCGATGAATATTGGACGCGCACCATTTGTAGAGGTAATACATAGAAGTAGTGTAGAGATGAAACACAGAAACATATTTCAGTTGCATCTGAGTATAATTCGTATTGAAATTTAGGAGTACTAATTTTCTGCGCAGCAACTTCAGAATAGTAGATAAAGTTTAACGCTTAGCAGTGCATATAAAGTTTAAGCGTATATGTATATAGATGTAAAAACAAACATAGCTAATATCTCACCATTTTCTACTTATCTGCCAAAAAGAAGCACTGGACAAAGCGTGCACTGTAAATCGGGTATGTGCGTGTGAATGTGCGAATTTTCACGATCAGCTGTTAGTTGCGCTACTTGGTAAGATTTAAAATGCTATACAAGGTGGGAATGCATTGCTTGCTTTGGAACACAATTCACATTTGATTTTGAAGGCAGACAAAATTAAATGCTTAGTTTTCTAAGCAATTTTATTAAAAATAAAGATTTGCCCGCACTTTATGGTCAAGTAAAACTGCAAATAATGGCGGTAGTAGAAAGAGAGTTTCTAGTATCATCATCAAGATGTTGCGGGACGAACTGAGTAAACTGCTTACATCCTTCAAATCAACGGGGTGGGACGATGCCTGTAGGGAGTAGCTCCAAGCCTCAAAATACAAGACCCGCAGTGTGGTTTTTGTCGGGTTTTGTTATTTTTCAATTACTATTTATTCTGTGTCCCTAGCAGCCAGTGTACCAAATTTGGTAAAGACATCTGGATTCGATCGATAACACCCCTTCTATAAGAAACCTTCGTGCAGTATCTTCATCGCTACAACAAGAACAACAGTAGGTAGAACCCCTAGATATTCGGAATGTGTGTTTTGCCGTTACAATAACAACGATTATTATCGCATATACTTCACCTCATTTGCTTCTACATATAGAGCAAAAGTTTGACTCCCGCGCTTCTCCGTGTACTTTAGTGTTGTATTAGAACGTAGTGCAGGACAGTTTATCCATGATAAGGCGTTCATTACTATTAGCTCACAACCCGGCAATGATTGGAATTCACTGTAATAAAAACGGGTATCAAATTGAGTTAGTCCTCAGGCAGCCATTAATCTGGTAAATGTTGTTTACGGCCAAGGTATCATGATCATACCAACGCTTTACTGCCTCAAACACATCTTTCTCAGTTGGTGCATTCAAAGAATTACACTCCAAGATCGCCTGTAATTTATTAGCATCGAAATATAAAAATTCTTCGCTTTCGGCTACCTGCAAAATAAGAGAAAGTGAGCACTCCTCATATCGGTCAAGGATTAATTGCGACTCCGAAGCACAACTTACGCTCATGAAGTTTTGGGTTTCATATTCGAATAATTTTTGATTTAGTATGGCACATTGATTCTCCCGCTCCAGGTCATAAACCCGCTTCATTGAGGAATTGGATATATTTTCTATAATAAAATGACCACAATCGGCCACAACATCCTCCAACTGCAAAATCAAAGCTGCCTTCAATATACTTTCAACATTGTCGTTGGTTATGGATGTTTTGCCAGTATAACAAAAGGTGATTAATTGTTCAAAAATCTCGCTATCGATGTAGTGATTTCTATACAGGACAAATGCCCTTTTCACTTCTGAAGAGGTCCCTAAAATAAGGACTTGCTGCTGACAGTATTACCGATGAGCGGTAACCCTATTATCATTGCAAAATTTGCATTCATTGAAGAATATTCGAAGAAAACGTTTTAACTTACATAGCATTCGGATTAGATAACTTGAAAGTCACATCAGTTAAATCTTGCTCGTCAAAGCGATCATAAATATTGAACAATAACTTTTCCATAAAATATTGGACTGCATCATGGCCGATCTCTGATAGGCGTTGTCGTGTATTGCATTCTGCCATTGTAATTGATCTCGCGAATGTAGCTTATACTGGAATTGTAAATGATATAGTCTATATGCACTGGGTTTGTAAACGTAGTATAAACTTATTTTGTAAGCTTAGGTTTATACTACCTTTTAGTTGGTAACCCTATATTCCTATTCATTTGAAAGTACATGGTTCCCAAGGCAGCCGGTTCTATGTACCGGAGCGAGTCGGGATTTTTCCCGACCAATGGCTGTCATTTCAGGGTAACCTCATTTAACTTGCTACGTCCTCCCACCAATTATCCTCCTCCTCTAGATCCTTGCAGCGGGACTGCGTCATAATCTCCTGCTCTGGGAAGGTGCCGAACCCAATCCGGGACCTGTAGCTGATCCCGGTCCAGAGAAATGGTTTTACTGCGTTTGTCGGAAAATAATCTTTTTAGACAGTCACACTCTTGTCAGTGTGTCACGTGTAAGGGATGGCTGCATCGTACGAGATGTTCAAAACCCGACGTCATCGTAACTTTTACAAATCTTTTGTGGCTCCTTGCTGTTCACGCCAAGGCCGTTACGCAGTCTGTGCCTTAGCGCCCCACGGCACCATCAGCTCCTCCATAAACAGCGTCGGACCTTTATGCCGGAATTGCCCGGTGATCCAGTACTTAAAGAAAAGTATCCAAAACTCGCGGAGGAGAAACGCATACTCCCCAGGGAAACGCGTGTCACTCTTGCTCAACTTCGTTCTGGATACTGGAACAGGTTAAACTCTTACCTATCCAGAATCAACCCCGACATACAAAATGCATGCCCCGTTTGCAATGTGTCCCCACATGACACCAACCATCTCTTTAATTGTAATGTGAAACCAACGCCTCTAACACCCCTTTCCCTATGGTCCACCCCTGTTGAAACGGCAAGTTTCCTTAGACTCCCGTTAGAGGATATTGATGACAATTTGTGATCGGTCACGGCTGTTAGGTGGGGCGAAGCATTGCTACAACAACAACATCAGCTCCTACTCATAGCTACAATCTCCGTAGTAGAGTGTCGCCTCGCGAAACCTGACATTGTCAAATCATCGGCGACCTTATTTACACATGAACGCGCTAAATGTCGACCATATTGAGCATCCATGTCAATGGCATTACGCTACCGACTGTCTTACACCCAAAATTTTGGTGTGACGTTCGATCAGGATCTACATTTGGAGAGCAGCAACGCAATTGTTCCTAAATCCAGAGCCGTAGTGCAGAACTTCTTTCCGAGTTGGCGGCCTTCGGCCGCCCTTATTTAAATAACCCTGGGCTACGCCATGCCAAGTCCGGGTGTTGCTTGAACCGTGGCAACATACCACGGTACGCACTCTTTTGCGCGTTTTTAGGTACAGCCTAATAAAATTACCACAACCATGTTTTGAAAATGGCAATAAGGCCATACTGGCTTTATTTCCATTAGCAATTGGAAATAAGGCCATATGGCTTTATTCTCAAACTGATTGAAATAAAGCCGTATGGCGTTATTGCGTATGGCTTTATTGCACCCCCACCGTCATACACAGTATTTCTGCGCAGAATACTTTCATACATACATAGGCCATTAAAAAATAAGTATTTATTTTGTAACTTACGTTTAACTCACGCGACATATCGACCTCATAATCATCCTCATCTTCCTCCCCTACAAGTCGTGGGTTGCATGGGTTGTAAAGGTTCCCAGCCATTTTAATGTTGTTAAAGGTCATATTAGTAGCCTTGCAATGCCACATTTGCCAAATAGCCGCAAAAGAATTGCTTTTTGCGTGGAATTGGGGCATAAAGACCTTGCATACCTCCTTAACCCTTCGATCGTATTCGTATGCTGGCCAGTTTCGGGGTCTTTAAAGTTGAGCGAGTGGTTCTCACTTCAAAATGTACATAACCCTCATCCTGTAAGCAATCATATGTCTATAAACGATATACATAAATGTATATCTATAAATGAATGAAATATATAATTATCAAATCAACGACCTTTCAGAAATCGGACACAACTATGCTACGGGTAAAATCCATTCTTTTATGATTTTCGGCAAAGTATCTTTGCCCCTTTTCTCCACAGGTACCATAAAACATCGGTTAGTTCCCCTCTCCCCCCACCGAACACCCATTGCCCTTCTACACTATGACCGCGTGGTACTTCCGACGACCAAACTTACTTTCGTCGATTTCAACAATCACCCCGTCCCCGCCAATCTAGTCTTATTTATGATCATACCATCAAACACCACCTCGCGACAAAAGCTGCCCAATCGACCGCCGTATGTTTTGCTATCGTGAGCTCATCCATAATGAAATCGAGGGTAGTGTTTTAATCCATAATACGCGAAAGATACCATTTTGAAAATGGGAAGCTTTGATTTATCGAAAATGTATTCTTTCTTAAACGAGACTTTAACGTTACATCTACGTTTGCCCTTGCCCTTCTTGAGAGCACACACCTAAATAATTTTAGAAATTATTATGAAATAATGCGCCTCGCTCGATGAACTTTTCTGAACCGATTCCATCATATAAAGCCAGGCGCTCACTTATCAAACTAGAGTCCTTGGAATGCAGAAGATGTCCTATCGCTCACGTTTGTTTACGACATCATCAATGGTGTAGTTGATGCACCTTGTCTCCTTAAGAGTCTCCGATTCCATATCCTATAAGACCTCTGCGTAATGTACCTATTTTTTATACGGATTGGTGTCCGAACCCTCTATGCCTCAAACGCACCTTTGCTTAGACCTATGACGGACTTTAATCGTATCTCTGATTCTAAGCTATTGATTTTGCTCTTCCTAAGTTTACTTTAAAACAATACTTACTGATATTTTTTAAACTGATTAATGTTCTGGTCAATCTCTTCGTAGCATGTAAGTTTTATTGTGTCTATACTCAACTTATGTACTATACTATTAAGTAATTATCTATTTTAATTAAACATTGTTATCTAGTCTGTAAGGGCTTTAAATGCCATAGACTGAAATAAAGAAATAATAATAATAATAAATTCTGATATAGGTTGTTTTTCAAATCTGAAATGTATTACAATTTTGAGAAAATTCTGATTGTGGCTTACCTCAATTACAGAAGTATCTCTTACTGTTTCAAACCAATTCTGACAAAGCCACTGACATTTTTCAAAATCTTTGATCCTAGATAATTGTTTTAATAGTTTTAGAAGGTAGCGCATGTAAACATTAGTCAGCTGTTTTTTATGAGCAATTTTTGCGTCATTTTCTTTTAACTCTTGTTTTTCTCTCTTTCTCTTCGTTCGCTGAAGCAGTCAAGTGTGACGTAGATACGCAGAACGAAGCAATTTTGAACTCGTGAATGCACAATCTTCGGGCATGGCTCAATTGTATGCTAGCAGACACTCCCGTTTCTCGAAGCGGACGCAGTTTTAAATTTTTTTGCGGTAATAAATTGCCAATAAATGCAATATCAATTACTCAAGTCGTTCGGAAGCTGTAGGTCGTGTTTTCACGAAGTGTCTACTGGCTTGAGTCTTAACCTAGCAGACACTCCCGTTTCTCGGAAGCGGACGCAGCTTTAAATTTTTTTGCGGTAATAAATTACCATAATGTAATATCAATCATTCAAGTCGTTCGGAAGCTGTAGGTCGTGTTTTCACGAAGTGTCTGCTGGCTTGAGTCTTAAGCTAGCAGACACTCCCGTTTCTCGAAGCGGACGCAGCGTTAAATTTTTTTTGCGGTAATAAATTGCCACTAAATTTAATATAAATTATTCAAGTCGTTCGGAGGCTGTAGGTCGTGTTTCCACGAAGTGTCTGCGGGCTTGAGTCTTAAGGTAGCAGACACTCCCGTTTATCGGAAGCGGACGCAGCTTTAAATTTTTTCCGGTAATAAATTGCCAATAACTATAATATAAATTATTCAAATCGTTCGGAAGCTGTAGGTCGTATTTTCACGAAGTGTCTGCTAGCTTGAGTCTTAAGCTAGCAGACACTCCCGTTTCTCGGAAGCGGACGCAGCTTTAAATTTTTTTTGCTTTAATAAATTTCCATAAATGTATATAAATTATTCAAATCGTTCGGAAGCTGTAGGTCGTGTTTTCACGAAGTGTCTGCTGGCTTGAGTCTGAAGCTAGCAGACGCTGACTTTTCTCGGAACCGGACGCAGCTCTAAATTGTTTTCCGGTAATAAATTGCCAATAAATGTAATATCAATTATTCAAGTCGTTCGGAAGCTGTAGGTCGTGTTTTCACGAAGTGTCTGCTGGCTTGAGGCTTAAGCTAGCAGACACTCCCGTTTCTCGGACCGGACGCAGCTTTAAATTTTGTTTGCGGTAATAAATTGCAATAAATGTAATATCAATTATTCAAGTCGTTCGGAAGCTGTAGGTCGTGTTTTCACGAAGTGTCTGCTAGCTTAAGACTCAAGCCAGCAGACACTCCCGTTTCTGGGAACCGGGCGCAGCTTTAATTTTTTTTTGCGGTAATAAATTGCCAATAAATGTAGTATCAACTATTCAAGTCCTTCGGAAGCTGTAGGTCGGTTTCACGAAGTGTCTGCTGGCTTGAGTCTTAAGCTAGCAGACACTCCCGTTTCTCGGAACCGGCGCAGCTTTAATTTTTTTTGCGGTTATATATTGGCAATAAATGTAATATCAATTATTCAAGTCGTTCGGAAGCTGTAGGTCGTGTTTTCACGAAGTGTCTGCTAGCTTAAGACTCAAGCCAGCAGACACTCCCGTTTCTGGGAACCGGGCGCAGCTTTAATTTTTTTTTGCGGTAATAAATTGCCAATAAATGTAGTATCAACTATTCAAGTCCTTCGGAAGCTGTAGGTCGGGTTTCCACGAAGTGTCTGCTGGCTTGAGTCTTAAGCTAGCAGACACTCCCGTTTCTCGGAACCGGGCGCAGCTTTAATTTTTTTTGCGGTAATAAATTGCCAATAAATGTAATATCAACTATTCAAGTCCTTCGGAAGCTGTAGGTCGTGTTTCCACGAAGTGTCTACTGGCTTGAGTCTTAAGCTAGCAGACACTCCCGTTTCTCGGAACCGGGCGCAGCTTTAATTTTTTTTGCGGTAATAAATTGCCAATAAATGTAATATCAACTATTCAAGTCCTTCGGAAGCTGTAGGTCGTGTTTCCACGAAGTGTCTACTGGCTTGAGTCTTAAGCTAGCAGACACTCCCGTTTCTCGGAACCGGGCGCAGCTTTAATTTTTTTTTGCG
Source organism: Eurosta solidaginis (assembly GCA_029619165.1). Taxonomy (NCBI): domain Eukaryota; kingdom Metazoa; phylum Arthropoda; class Insecta; order Diptera; family Tephritidae; genus Eurosta; species Eurosta solidaginis. The sequence continues at coordinate 41,296 of JARSSU010023528.1, forward strand.
GTAATAAATTGCCAATAAATGTAGTATCAACTATTCAAGTCCTTCGGAAGCTGTAGGTCGTGTTTCCACGAAGTGTCTGCTGGCTTGAGTCTTAAGCTAGCAGACACTCCCGTTTCTCGGAACCGGGCGCAGCTTTAAATTTTTTTGCGGTAATAAATTGCCAATAAATGTAATATCAACTATTCAAGTCCTTCGGAAGCTGTAGGTCGTGTTTTCCAAGAAGTGTCTACTGGCTTGAGTCTTAAGCTAGCAGACACTCCCGTTTCTCGGAACCGGGCGCAGCTTTAATTTTTTTTGCGGTAGTAAATTGCCAATAAATGTAATATCAACTATTCAAGTCCTTCGGAAGCTGTAGGTCGTGTTTTCACGAAGTGTCTGCTGCCTTGAGTCTTAAGCTAGCAGACACTCCCGTTTCTCGGAACCGGGCGCAGCTTTAATTTTTTTTGCGGTAATAAATTGCCAAGAAATGTAATATCAACTATTCAAGTCCTTCGGAAGCTGTAGGTCGTTTTTCCACGAAGTGTATACTGGCTTGAGTCTTAAGCTAGCAGACACTCCCGTTTCTCGGAACCGGACGCAGCTTTCAATTTTTTTGTGCGGTAATAAATTGCCATTAAATGTAATATCAGTTATTCAAGTCGTTCGGAAGCTGTAGGTCATGTTTTCACGAAGTGTCTGCTGGCTTGGGTCTTAAGCTAGCAGACACTCCCGTTTCTCGGAACCGGACGCAGCTTTACATTTATTTTTGCGGTAATAAATTGCCAATAAATGAGGTATAAATTATTTAATATATAATATTGTTGTTTGCTATAGTGTGTCTGCCACCTTAATAGGACCGTCTTTATCGCTACAACAACAACAATTCATTACACGCCGGTTTTTTTAAGTAGTGTAATTGAATTTGCTCGTATAAGTGAATCGTCATTTATTTTACGGCGACCGCCGTGGTATGGTCCCTGGGTTCAAGTTGATTTCTCCAAAAAATAGGTTAACCGAAGACGAAAAAAAGGGGTTATTCGATATTCGGATTTTAAGATTAAAAATAAAGAAAGCCGGTTCGAATAAACCGGCTCAATCACGCCATTTGTGACACTTCCTTTCTCTATGTAGAATGTTTGTTTGAGGATGAGCAAGGGACCGGAGATCACAATGGACTTTATAATGGGAACACGAACTGATTTAGTAGAGATTTCCCCGCATAGGAGAGCTTCACTTCCTCTGGCAACAAAAAAAAACGAGTAGCTATTTTTTTTCAACACATAAATGTCCCATTTTATTAGTAATGTTTCTACTACGTGCGGTTATGCAGCTAAATAAGTACTTTTTATATATGTTTGTTTAGTAAAATGCTATGCTAATATTTTAATATATAATAAAAATTTCTTATATATAGTTATTGTACGTTTAACAACACTTTCGCGCGTGTTCACAAATATTTTTTAAGGTTAGGTAATGAAAATGTAGAAAGTAAAGCTTAAAGCAGAAGAAAAGTGGGATGGTTAATAAGTGGTAAGAGATGTGAATAACTGAGGTTGGCGCCCGCGACATGAAACCAGTTCCAAGTAAAATAAACTCAAAAACACTTGTTGACGACCAAGTGCAAGATCTGCGTGCCAGTTCGAAAAACCAAAATATCATTACAAACTCAAGACATATTCAGCTGAAATTGAATGTTTGAGGGTGAAGAAAGAAGAGGGTGTTAGCTGGGCGCTTGGTTGGAGAGTCTGAACTTTTTTCTTAAACTTGAAGACTGTAAATCCTTCAGTTTCATAGCGACAAATAAAGTGGAGAGGAGAAAATGAATGTCAGATAATAAAGCTAATGAAAATGCGTAACCAAAAGCCCGTGTCATGAAATGATTGCACAAACTCTAACGACTATTTCGAAGTGGTTATGAAGTTCACAAATGAAAAGTTTTCGTGTAGGAGATGAGCCACTAGGAAAGGTTAACCAAAATATACCGATGGTGGTGAGACTGTGGTGGTGCAAAGTTGACCATGATCCACAACTGACGGGGCAATGATTGCTAATGAATTGCGCGCCAAATGAAATATTATGTAATCATCTAGGATCCACTCGTCGTGTTGTACGATTTTAAATGATTTCCGAAAATGTGCTCCCGAGCATTTCGCCAAATATTCTTCTTTTCTTTAGATTAATTTGAAAATTGGCATTCTAGCAACTGATACTGAGTCTGGATCAAAAAACTACGATTCAGCAACCCAATCCATGGTACTGAGTACAGCAGCACCCAGAACCATCGATGAGTAACAAAAACTAATGATGTTAGTTTACTTCGTGCTATCAAAAGTCATAGCTTTAACTCATTCCCTTTGAAAAAAATCAGGCAACTGAAAAATGGTATGGTAAAGACTTCATCACTCAATTGGCACTAATCCGTTTACATGGGTTTGGCCTGAAGGCTGCGTGGCAGGACGTTTAATATGTCTACTTTTTAGCGTTTTGTCAGGGTGTGCAATATGGCGGTGCATAGGGCCGGCTATCTTTAACGGGTTGGAAAGAGATACGGAATGAGACAGAAATAGTCAATTACAAATCAGGTGATCCATTCTATTTGTAATTTCGACGTCTATGCAGAATTTATCACACTTACTTGTCTTATCCACAATAGCAAAGAGAATATTTCACATACATACATATATGTAGTCGGCAGCTAAGAGTAGGAGTTGTTACTCACACATACATACGCATATACACAAGTATATATCAGATACATAGCGTTTTCTTTTCTGAAATAAATTGATGCCTAAGTAAATGGTAAAGCCCTAATAGAGTTACTCCTACCCCAGCAAATTTTCAACATTTATAGAGTATACAAAGAACATATGTAAATGGCTACCCCGTGTCACTGCCACACCGCCATTTTTTGCAGGGTAAATGTGTAACGCTTTTGGGTTGCGAGCAGGCAACAATTTTCACAATAGAACGAAATACCCCGTAAAGGCGTTACCTGTTTTTTAGAATTGAACAAAATATATTTATAACCCTTGCGCGGCGTACAAAAAGCGTAGCACTTTTGCCAGAAAAGAAAACGCTATTAATAAGCAGCTGTTCGCGAAAAGTCTAGAACTTAGGAGAAATGGGTGAACGGGGTATCCGAGAGTATAAAAGCAGCGCAAGCTGAGGAATAATGAATCAGTTTGATTTAAACACGTGTAACGAAGCTTTTTCTTGCCCCGATGCTTCTTCAATAAGTGCTTGGGTATACTCGCCGTGTCCAAGGTTCACTTACAATAAATTTGTAATTCGGACACCTTGCAAATCGTTTTCATATAAAATTCACTTTATTCCTTTGAATCTATATATATTATAACTATAATGAAAAGAATGTAATAAAAAGAAAGAGGTGTTTGTATTCTTCATTCCGCTTTGTGCTTGCTCTATGATTGTTTATGGCTAACGGTCCTCGTGTCCCGTTAGGATCGTTCCGTTAGGACGCCTTGCTGGTTCTTGTTTGTCTGTGTAAATGTACGCTCCACTGGTAGCTCCGGTCACGATCACAGCTCCGTGCTTCGGCGCGAGTGTAACTCTGGTACAGTTGACGTCGGATATCCGCGTAACTCTGCTGTGGCCAACGTCGTATATTAGCGTAGTGTTGCTGCGGCCAACGTAGTATACTTGCGTAGCGCTGTTGCGGCGCGGTCACCGTCGGTTCAGCGGGCGGACGTCACCTGTTCGCGGGTGCGCGTTACTGTGGGGGAGGGGGACCTTTGCCTACGCGGGTGTGAACGAAGTCTCAAGCGGTGTTTGGTGGTATAACCGACACATTCACCACTTGTAGCCCCGACTCACTCCTATGAAACGACCTCTCCAGATGGTAGAACCGATACCTTCGAGATGCGTTCAACTGGTAGCTCCGTGCTAACTAACTGCTGTACTGCTGGGTCGCTCCTTTTATAGCTGTTGTGTTTGGTGTTGCTAGCTCAAATGGTTGCGTTGCCATGGTTACCGTGTTGCTATTAAATGTTGCGAACGCTCGTTGTGTTGCTGAGACTTGTTAGTTTGTTCTGTTGCTATTAAGTGTTGTGATTGCTAGTCGTGTTGCTGGGGCTTGTTGGTTTGTCGTGTTGTTAGGGCCTTTTGTGACTGGCTGTTGTGTTAATGCTGTGTTGAATATGTTGTGGGGTCGTTTTGTGTGGGCCAAGTTAATGATGTTCCTGTACCAGTGTTTAGCTGGCGTACGCTGCGGCTGATTCGGTATTCGTGGTGTTGGCGTCGGTGCCTGTAACGTGTGGTGGTTTAATGATGCGTGCGACATCAGCGTACGTGTTTGCGGGTGTAGTTGCACGCATATTGTTGACGTCGCCGCCAGTAGTGTTTGATGGTGTAATGATGCGTGCGACGTCAGCGTACGTGTTTGCGCGTGTAGTTGCACGCATGTTGTTGACGTCGCCGCCAGTAGTGTTTGATTTGTAAAGAAAATTCGTAGCAAAAGAAAGTTGTTGCCACCTTGGTGGTTTGGGATAGTATGACCGGTGCTTGCTTATCCTCATATCCTTGATATTAATTAATAATTTAATTTTTTTTTCTGAATTTATTTTAATTTCACGCGATGATCTCTGCTGCATGATATGCCTTCAACGCCGCGATGTTGACCGTTTTCTCCTTTCCTCCGTTGGGTTTTCGTATTTCAAGTATCACTGGGGACACATATCCTAGGATTTGGTAGGGTCCGTCATATTTGGGGGCCAACTTTGCCGCGAAATTTTCCCCGGCCTTGGAGAGATGGTGTTCCTTTGCGAGCACTAATTCGCCGACTGCGCGGTTCATTTTCTCCGCTGAAGATTGTAGTGCCGTGCTTGGTCTTCCGCCGCTCGTTCCATGTTCTGCCTCACTATTCTGAATGCCTCTTGCATTCTGTCGGATTTTTCTTCTGCCGTGGTGGGGGGCTGTGCCCGTCCCCAGATTGACTTCGTCAAACAATGCCCCGTCCTTGTACGAGGAAAGCTGGACTGTATCCGGTGGACGCGGAAACACTGGTATTGATGGTCAGCTCGATCTCTGGGAGAAAGTCGTCCCATCTGTTGTGCTGCGATCTGGAGAGTTGCGCTATGATCTTCTTGACTATTCTGTTCGCCCGTTCCGTTGGGTTTTCTTGCGGTGTGTAGGGCGCCGTGAATTGTTGTCGTATCCCCATTTCCCTGAGGTAACGCTGCCACATTGTGGTGGTGAACTGAACGCCGTTGTCCGATATCAGTATCTTGGGAGCACCAAACCTTGCGAGGATGCGTTATCTGAACGCGCGGCGAAGGCCCTCTGCTGTAGCACGCCTCATGGGGACTAATTCCACCCATTTGCTATAGCGGTCGAAAAAATACTAATAGCATCGTGTTCCCGTGTGTGGATCGTGGGAGTGGTCCGACGAAATCGACACATACCGTAGCGACTCTGGCAAGACTCGCACTGTCGTACATATCGACTGATGTCCCGAAAAATGCCGGGCCAGTAATGCCGGTTGGCAATCCGCTTGTCCAGCGCTTGGGATGTCGGGTTTTCTTCTAATACTCGTTGTCGCAGTGGTGTGGGTACACAAAATTTCCAAGGGACCGCTTCTTCATCGTGTGACCGGCAGGGAATATGGCGGTACAGTTGTCCATCTTGTATTATGTAGTCGGCGTATTTTTCCGGGTTGGCGCGTACTTCGCCGACGCGCTTGTGCCACCACTGGCATTGTGGTTCCGTCGTCATTGTAAGTCGTATGCGATCCGCCTCGCCTTGTATGTCGTCGTTAATTCGATGAATGTTGTCGTGCTTGCAGTTACTACTGCTCAGTGGTGTTACACTGTGAATGGTTCCAGACGTGGCTCCAGGGGTGTCGTACCTGGATTTACTCGTACTCGCTGGTGTTATACTTTGAATAGTCCCAGGGGTGTCGTACCTGGCGTTCCTCGTTCTCGTTGGTGTTGTACTCTGAATAGTTCCAGGGGTGTCGTACCTGGCGTTACTCGTTCTTGCTGGTGTTATACTCTGAATAGTATCTGACGTGGCTCCAGGATGCGATGTGTGCTGAGCGAGGGGTCTGGTTAGCACGAGGTCGCTTTCTCCACATGATATGGTGGCTCCCATGCTTCCTAGCGTATCCAGGCCCGGTATGATGTCGTCGATCGCCACGGGCATGACGTGTAAAACTGTGTGGAGTGACGCTTCTCCGAGGCGTACCTCGGTCCTTATGGCGTCGAAGATTGTGGTGCTATTCCCGTTCGCCAACGTTATTTTGATGACCATTCTCACCATTTCTCCGTTTCCAGAGTTTAACCATACGTTCTGCAAGGCTGCTCGAAACGAAGCTTCTCGATGCCCCTGTGTCGATGACCGCCTCGGCTTATTCCGCGCCGAGCCTGGCTGCGGCGTAAAGGCGCCCATGCTCTTGGTACATTACCACTGCCGATTCGGCGCTGGGTTCTTTGGGCTCATTGCGCCTTGTTCTTCGTGAAGCCCTCTGTCGTCTCCCTGTCGTCGACGGCAGCATTCGATTGTGCGTATATCACTGCGGCCACACTCCCAGCAAAAAATTTTTCCGTGGGTTTCGGCATCTATTGGCGTAGTGTCCCTGTTCGCCGCACCTCCTGCATACGTTGTTGGGGTCGAACCCCTGATTGCCGGGAGGCGTGTGGTGCGGTATGTTCGGTGGTGGTGGAGGTTTAGGTGGTGATACCAGGGTCGTGTCACGTAACTTCGCGGTGGTGCCCGCCTGATGGCCTTCGATAGTCCTCACGTATGCTGTCGTATTCCTCGGCAAGGGTTAAGAGTTCCGCGAGATTGGTGAAGTCCCTCCGAGGGATGTAAAGTTGGTAATCGGGGTGGCTGTTACGGACGATTCCTTCCAACCGCTGTTCGCTGGTGTATCCTGCGTGTCTCATCAAGCTCTGTATCGCTAGCACGTAGTCCATATACTTCTCCTTGTTATGCTGCCTCCGTTGGCGTATGTCGTCCTCGAGATGCTCGAAATGCCTGACTGGTAGGAAGAAACGTAAAAAATCCTTTTTGAAGCTTGTCCACCTTTCCCAGTGTGCATTGTTATTGCGATACCACTGCAGCGCGGGGTCCCCTAGTAGCTCGCACATGGTTTTTGGTAGGAGATCCACGTTTAGCACGTACACTTCGGCTAACTCCTCCAGCCGTTCGATGAACGCTAACGGGTCCCGTCCACCTTCGTATTTTACCGACCACTTTCTTACCTGGTCGATGATGGGTGCGAATATAACGGTCGGAGCCTGAGATGTACCGTTGGATGGTACCGCTTTTCCTGACGATAAGTACTGTTGTGGGGTGCTGTACTCATGGGAGGGAACGCGAACTGGTCTTGCTCTGCTTGTCTATCGGCGATGTTCATGGTGCCCCCTCCGTTCGATGGAATCGGTGTCTTAACCTCATTTAAATCACTCGTGTCTGTAGTTTCCTTATAATCGGCTTCTAGGGATACAAATTTTTCGCGTACTTCCGAAAGCACGTTTGCTCTCGAAGCCAGTGCTGCTATGCGCTTTCGGATTTCTCGTGTGGTGCCAGTCTGCTCAATACCCAATTCCTGTGTAATGGATATCAGCTGCTTCTTGGAAATGTTTGTCTAAACACGTGGTATCAATCTGGCCGGCCATCTTATGGTTAGGTTTCTAGTCAGGAATGTTCCTTCTGACTTTGGACGATTTGCAGGGTCCCTGCTCGGGCGCCAATTTGTAACGAACGTTTTTCTTGCCCCGGTGCTTCTTCAATAAGTGCTGGGGTATACTCGCCGTGTTCAAGGTTCACTTACAATAAATTTGTAATTCGGGACACCTTGCAAATCGTTTTCATATAAAATTCACTTTATCCTTTAACTCTATATATATTACAACTATAATGAAAAGAATGTAATAAAAAGAAAGAGGTGTTTGTATTCTTCACTCCGCTTTGTGCTTGCACTATGATTAGTGATGGGCTAACGGTCCTCGTGTCCCGTTAGGACGCCTTGCTGGTTGTTGCTTGTGTGTGTGTAAATATATTTCTGTGACGCCCTGCGCCGGCGTGTCTCTCGTACGGCTAGCGACTGCGTTGTCCCTGCTGCGGCTTATGTCCGTGCGGCTGCGTGTATGTGCGTAACCCTATTATGGTTGACGTTGTGTATTTGCGTAACTCTTCTGTTGGCCCCGTAGTATGCTTGCGTAGCGCTGTTGTGACCCAGCGTCGTATGTTAGCGTGACTCTGCTGTGGCCAACGTAGTATGGTTGCGTAGTGCTGTTGCGGCCAGCGTACTGTGTTAACGTAGCGCTGTGGTGGCCCGCGTCGTATGTGTGCGTAGTACTGTTCGCGGGTGCGCGTTTACTGTGGCAGGGCCGTTGCTTACGAAATCTCAAGCGGTGTTTGGTGGTATAAACCGACACATTCACCACTTGAGGCCACGACTCACTCCTATGAAACGACCACTCCGGATGGTACAACCGATACCTTCGAGGGACGCTCCACTGGTAGCTCCGGTCACGATTACAGCTCCGTGCTTCGGCGCGAGTGTAACTCTGGTACAGTTGACGTCGGATATCCGCGTAACTCTGCTGTGGCCAACGTCGTATATTAGCGTGGTGCTGTTGCGGCCAGCGTCGTATGCTTGCGTAGTGTTGCTGCGGCCAACGTAGTATGCTTGCGTAGCGTTGCTGCGACCAACGTAGTATGCTTGCGTAGCGTTTGTTGCGGCGCGGTCACCACATGTTCGCGGGTGCGCGTTACTGTGGGGCGGGACCTTTGCATACGCGGGTGTGAACGAAGTCTCAAGCGGTGTTTGGTGGTATAACCGACACATTCACCACTTGGAGCCCCGACTCACTCCTATGAAACGATCTCTCCAGATGTTAGAACCGATACCTTCGAGATGCGTTCCACTGGTAGCTTCGGTCACGACCACAGCTCCGTGCTAACTAACTGCTGTACTGCTGTGTCGCTCCTTTTATAGCTGTTGTGTTTAGTGTTGCTAGCTCAAATGGTTGCGTTGTCATGGTTGCCGTGTTTGCTATTAAATGTTGCGAACGCTCGTTGTGTTGCTGAGACTTGTTAGTTTGTTGTGTTGCTAATAAGTGTTGTGATTCTAGTCGTGTTGCTGAGACTTGTTGGTTTATCGTGTTGTTAGGGCTTTTGTGACTGGCTGTTGTGTTAATGCTGTGTTGAATATGTTGTGGGGTCGTTTTGTGTGGGTCAAATTAATGATGTTTTATTTGGTCCTCAAGCAAGCTATTAGTGAAGTACGCGATAATTGTATTGTGGAGTACTACTCCCAAAGTAGAAGAACGTTTTGCTATACTAAATATATGAGCTATTCATTCGACATTTCAGATTCGAAGCTGCCAAAATAGTCAGGAATTCCCAAAAAATTCGCTACAGTATTTTCAGCTGAAGTCTGAAATAGAGCATTTTTGAACCAATTCTGAGATAGGTTGTTTTTCAAATCTGAAATGTAATACAATTTTGAGAAACATTCTGATATGTGGCTTACCTCAATTACAGAAGTAGCTCTTTTTAAACTGATTCAAACAATTCTGACAAAGACACTGACATTTTTCAAAAACCTTGAACCTATATAATTATTTTAATAGTTTTAGCAAAGAGCACAACTCACCTACCCAGATTGCGCATTCACGAGTTAAAAATTGCTTCGTTCTGCGCATCTTCGTCACACTTGACTGCCTGAGCGAATGAATGAAAGAGAGAAAAAAACAAGAGCTAAAAGAAAATGACGTAAAAATTGCCATAAAAACAGCTGATCTAATGTTTACATGCGCAATGCGCAATCTTGTGTGGTTGATTTGTGCAATCTTCTCCTGTGTGATTGTGAGCAAAGAGGGTGGCTTATTTCATCAGCTGATTTAATTTTTTCATTTCAATGGTATAGGGATTATCAAAGGGGATGGCAAAGGCAAAGAGGATTGATATAATAAGAGACGTCAGTTCATACATTTGTGAAATTTATTTGTAGTGTTTCATTTGAGGGGTAATTTAAATTGCTTCTACAAATTTTCATGAGGTATTTTTGATTATTTTAAGGGGGCGTTTTAATTAAACAATTCATCCTCTTCCCAACAATCACAATATATATTAATATAAACTTCTTAGAAATGTGACGAATGTAATTTTCTAATACCCGCCAATCAGGTACGTTAAAAATGGAAATCGAAGTGACGTCTCGTATTAGCCGTGTTTTTTTTTACACGCGTAAACGTTTCGTTTGCGCGTGAAAAAACGCCTATCCTCGCTTAGGTAATGCTTAGGAGACCCATCTAGCGGCTGTGGTTAAACAACTAGCTACAGCAACAGGGTGTACCGAAAAGCGGAGACACAACGCTCTGATGGCCATAGGGTATAACATATAGCTGAATCAGTTGCGATGAATTGTGGACACACATAGAATACATAGAATTAGTGTAGAGGGTGAAACAAAGACACATATTTCCGTTACATCTGAGTATAATGCGTATTGAACTTTAGAAGGACAAAATTTATGCGCAGCAATTTCAGAGGTGTATTTAAAGTTTGTCGCTTATCAGTCCATATAAAGTTTAATCGTAGACGGATATACGCGTGTTAAAAAACACGGCTATTATATCAATCCTCTTTGATTTAACAACACGGCTCAAGGCCAAGCAGCGACATCTATTTTTCAAAATTAAGTTTATTAAAGGCAGCGTTGCTAAACCAAAGATAAGAAATTAATAAATTATCTGGGGATGATGGCTACCCTGAAAAAATTTTTGGATTACGTGTTCCATTTTCTTCATGTTGGAGTACTCTAACAATACTCCTTTGCAATGCGTTTGCGGACCACCATCCGCCGATCATTGCTCGTTTTTTAACGACCGTGATCACGACACGTTGACGATCGAACAGAGTTGCCAAAGTAAAATATTGCATACAAATAACTGACTCCGATAATTCTTTCCGACACAATTCCTCTTTAGTACTTTGGCATACGATCCTCTGTGGGTGCTCCATGGAGTAATAGAGTGAAAGTGCTCTCACGTATGTACTCTATGGAATACTCACAAACAAAGCGAGAGTGGGATCACCTACTCCTCTCCTAGGACATCGCAATGCTAATTGGAGCAAATTTTTTGTATGAATACAGATTAGTTTTGGAACACTCCTATACTCCCAAGGAGTATTCCTTACATTATTTATGGAGTACTCGCGTTTTTTGCAGGGTATAGAAATATTTGCCGTCTTTCAGTGAGTTTTACAGCTCCGGCTCACGCTCAATTCTCATGGGAATGCTCTGGATCATTGAGAGACTTGAGAAGCAGATGTTGTGAAATTTTCGCACACGTGAAATGTGATAGGCGGATGTCGCCGCTGTTTTTCATTTAACCCATAGGCGAAAGGCTAAGCAGCGACATCTATTTTTGAAAAAGTAGGTGTTATGTATGAAACGAAGTGGTAACGCCACACACTGAATTAATTTACTATCATTTGGCAACTCTGTTTTTGCTTATTCTTTTTTATTCTTTAGTATTAACTCAACACATTTTATATTGAAATGTTCATATTCACTCAATATTAAATAAACTTACTAAATATACATATACAAAAGTAGGTATATTAAAGACCGCATTGCCAACCTAAAAAGAAGGAATTAACAAATTATCTGGCTCACTAATTGAACCAGACTTCTATCTGGCTCAAATCGTTGTTGCCCTACAAGAAACGCTGATAGTTTTACTAACACACTCACACTTGTAATTGACAATGCTGATCCTGCGATGACGTAACAAATTTATGTATGTTCCTTTGTTCGCTCACGCATGTCCGCATGTACCCAACGACAGCCTATAATCATGAAAAAGGACTCAAACTGGGAAAGCTTCGGACACCTGGTACAAAACAAAAGAACATACAGCAGATACCATTATGCATGTGAGACAGATACATAATTCTCAACGGAATTTTATGTATGCGAGAACAGTATATCCGATTTAATCATGTTGTCACTACTGACTGTCATATGACAATCAAATGATTATCACAGTTGTTTTGTTATTTTTTAAATTCCGCCATTTTCAACCGACGAAAACCATATAAAAAATAAGTTTAAAAAATGAAAAAGAGAGCATTTCAAAGCTCCATGCTAAAAGAAAAAAAATCGAAAATAATATTAAAATAAAATTAAAGAAAAAAAAACTTTTTTAAAAATAAGCTTTTATTATTTTGGTTAATAAAATTAACTAAAAAGTAAACAATAAATTGACTCTAAAGAAATATAACACTTTATAAGTTCATTGTAAGCTTAAACGATAATTAGGCTTTTTCGTCTGCGACAAAAAAATTCTATATTGTACATAATTATATATATTTAACATTAAAACTTTACACCTAAATTATTAAATCTTACAGTTTATATCACAGTCCTAATTGTTCTAATAAAAAACGTGTTAAATTTTGATGGTATAATTAAGAACATTTAGGATCTCATTTTCTTGCTATCGCAATGTAACACGCTTTTATTAGAACAATTAGGACTGTGATATAAACTGTAAGATTTAATAATTTAGGTGTAAGTTTAATGTTAAATATATATAATTATGTACAATATAGAATTTTTTTGTCGCAGACGAAAAAAGCCTAATTATCGTTTTAAGCTTACAAAGAACTTATAAAGTGTTATATTTTCTTTAGAGTCATTTATTGTTTACTTTTTAGTTAATTTTATTAACCAAAATAATAAAAGCTTATTTTTAAAAAAGTTATTTTTTCTTTTATTTTATTTTTACTTTTTAAGTTCGTTTTATTAACTAAGTAATAGAAGCTTGTTCTTATAAAAGCTTTAAATATAAGTATAGGGGGTGAAACAAAAACACATATATCAGTTACATCTGCGTATAATGCGTATTGCAATTTATTAGTACACATTTTATGCGCAGCAACTTCAGAGGTGTATTTAAAGTTAAAGCATTGTAAATATAAGTATTGAAGTCATGAGCCTGGGCATTCGCGCAATTTTAGTGATGTAAATTGCATGGCGCCAGCGCCAATGCGGTGCCAGCTCAATGGTAGCTCATTGACGAAATTACTCCAAGCGAATTTTTGACGCTACTCAGTAGTGAGTGCGTATACATTTCACTTGCGCTATTGAGTGAAACGATTTTTGTGTGTCAGGCACGAGTTTGGTGTTATTGGCGCTACTGGCAGTGATGACACTGAGCTGTTGACGGTAGCGCTGGTAGTTCAGATTTTGAATCAGAGAAAGAATTGATGACCCGTGTGAATTATTATGGCTTTGGCCGTGTAAATTATTATGGTGTATTTGTATATTTTAGATTTAATGCACAATTATATTTGTGTGTTTGAGCGGCCAAATAATAACAGTAGTATTGCTAAAGTGCTGCTTAGTTGATGGAATGTCGCTAATTTCTTAGCGATGATCAGCAGATTGTCAATATTTCGTTCAACGGACGCGCGAAATTGCCACATCTGCTCAAATTTTCCAAAGATTTTCCATTCTTGATTTACTTAAGCTGTTATGCCAATATTTTTCAGCCAGCTTTTTTCAAATAGGTAATTTTTCCAAAGCAAAATAAATTACAGAAAAGATTACAGGGTTAAAAAGCCTTAAAAATTCAGCTATGTTGGTTATACACAGAAATACAACAGAGGGTTGTGTCTCCGCTTTTCGCAAGCGATGAGATTCACCACGCGTGACACGTGATTCACCACGTCCAAATATCACAATCCACGGATAGGTACCGGCGTGTTTGTATGGGACTTAGGCTGTTACGCCAAAGTAAGTACAAATCTGTACCGATAACTGTGTTATCGATTAATTTATCGAATTCTAACAAAGTAATATTGCATTGTCATCGGAGTTATACATGTGTGCAAATTTCAGCTCAATCGGACACCGGGAAGTGTATCAAATTTAACTTGCAAGATTCCATTACAGACAACAAAAGTGAAGTAAAAATAAAAGCTTATAAAATACCAAAAGCTGTCGGAATGTATGGGGCGCACTCAAACAATTGATACGCGAAAATAATATTGGTTAGTGGTGACTCATTTTTAAATGTGTTTCCGCATGAGGAAAGCGCTCTTCTGTTGTTTTGTTATTTCTGAATTTAAATTGCACATTCTGAACTCGAATTCTTATAAAACTATTTTAAACAAATAAGAAACACGTATGCTTTTATCACCTACAAAATTAAAAACGTAATGAAATAAAGCAATAAAAAGCAAAAAGCATTGTTCATTTTTGGCGGAATATAACAATGGTCATTTATGATAGTATAACAGTCAAACCTGATATCTACAGTAAACTATCATTTATGACACTTTTTGATAGTTAGAGCGTCAGCACTGATCCAGGAAAAGGAATGAGAGTGAGCAGTACGGCTATATACTTAATCAGTAGGCCATGTTGGTGTATAAGAGGGAGACAAAAACTCACACGTACACAGTTGTTCACATCACATTTGCGCAAGTCCCCTTAAGTTTGTGATAGAAAGTTTGTATGAGGCGCTGATCGTTAGGTTGACATTGCTGACAATCAGATGATAGTCATATGATAGTCAGTATTCTTGTAGGGTGTTGCACTTACATGCAAAATTATTTATCTGGCTCAGGATTTCACCGGATGATAGCTATTACATATGCAACGCAAGCCAAAAACGGGGATACCCCGTATTATTTGTTATCGCCGATCTCCCATTCCTAAAACATACTTACACGAATAGATGAAAGCAATTGTGTTAAAACAAGAAAAGGTTGTAATTCCAAACGCAGATAGCACAATTTTTGAATTCTTCAGTTGAGTCATAATTAGTGAAGTTAACGATTTGCCAAGTTTTGGTAATAGTCTAGTTGAGGGGTCGACTGCTAATACGCTACCAAAAATATCGAGAGAGGTGTCAAACGACGCGTCTTGACATCAGTATTAATAATCCGAAGGCGGAAACTTAACGCGTTCAAAAGATATTAACGAAAAACCGAAAAAAGACCCGCGGGTACCTCCGAACCGGGGGTTGGACCCATAGTATTTTTGCGCAGAACACCTTTCTGCGTTGGCGGCCTTCGGCCGCGATTATAACAAATAACCCTGGCTACGTCATGCCAAGTGCGGGTGTGTTGTATAACCGTGGCTACCGCCACGGTGATGCA
>JARSSU010023529.1:0-43304 GCA_029619165.1 Eurosta solidaginis
TGCTGGACATCGGCAGAGAAAGTGATGAACGATTCCTCATCCTTATAGCTTCTGCAGAGGGATCTTGTTGGTATGCGTCACCATCGGAGCATTGGTGCAAATGGCGCTATGAGCTGTGTTTCATACCCATAAATATTCTTACTGCAGATTTTGTTTAGTTTGAGAAGGCAGCTAATTGCTTTTCTTTCCAGACATGATCATAAGAAACTTGAGACCTCGCAATCTTCTCGGTTGCTCGACGGCAAGTCCGTTGCTATAACCTCATATTTCTCGATTTTTCTCAGAAGATAGCCCAATGGTGGTCATACGGAGCTGTCTGCCTCGCGTATGTGCAAGTCAGAAAATTTCCCTACCATCTTATCGGGCAAATTCATGCCCGGGGACATAGCAAAGGGTGACATTTAGCTGCCTTATGACGCCAGCTTGACACTTCCGCACAACATCATACTTTATCACATTGGATTCTAATGTCTTAAGGCGACATGGCTGTCGACAAAGATCGTTATATTTATCTTTGGGATCCTACTATGCAAGAGCAAGCTCCCTCTATGACATACAAGTCCGCCTGGAAGACACTGCATGAGCCAGGGGGTCCGTACGATTGATTTATCTGCGGAGGACTTGGCTTAAATAGCGCCTTTTTGCCTGTGAGTGCTGATATATTTAAGTATGTATCTGTATACGTTTACGAACCCAACCTTAGCTGGTGAAATTATTTTATGCACATCACGCTATCTGGGATTGTGCATTTCTAGCGCTATTTGACGAAAGTAGGTGGCATCAAAAAGGTTTGGTGTCAAATAAAGCAATGGAAATGCATGAAACGTATCAGAAATTCAATTTAGAAAATTGCAATAAAATGATTGCGTGTATGTATGTGTGTGTGTATGTATGCTTACCTTTCAATGTGAGTGTATGGGAATGAGCTTTTGCACATGTGCGACCATTTAAAACGGATGACGACTGAAAGGCTATGGATTGGGGCAATGCTGATAAGGAGCATTAATTACTCTGCTAAGCAATGTTTTTACTTAGATCTATGTATGTATATATTTGTAAGTTTGTAAATTTTGCAGGACGTTTTTTACTAATAAGTCCTTCTTAGCTCACTTAATTCGCTTATACTTCTTACTTATATTGTTATCTTTACGATGGCTTTGTGATAAACTGGCATTTACACCAAAAGTACCACGAACAAATTATTTTCATTTATAGTCGACGCGAGTTGATTATGACGGTACGTGCGCGAGGGAAACGTTTACAGATTTACGGTTAAAGATTAAATGCAATATTAAAATTATATGACCGCTTAAGGACATATGTACATACATACTTAGATGTGTAATGCAATATTTTTTTGAGACAGCAGCGTTAATCTAAGTTATTCAATCAGCTGAGTAAATAATATATGCGTTTAAACTCAGCTTCGTAGGGTATAGCTCACAACGGGCATCGAATATTTACTTAAACTACATGTGCCTAAGTAAGTAACATGTTCCTGAGATGGTCGGTATCTCAATGGGAAAGGATATATCGCTAGGCTGTTGGGTTTATTCAAAAACATATGAGGGTTACTCACTTATGTTTGGGACAAGGCTCAAACTATCGATATTGACAGATGTCATACTTCTCTATCGTTATTTCTTCTTAGGCCCGGTTTTTCTGTACAAGTTCCAACTCAGTTTGTCAGTTACTACGCATAAATTATTCTGCAGTTTTTCAGTCTACTTTAACTGAAGTTTAGGCTGAGCTTTAAGCGGCCGATCTGGCAGGGTTAAACTCTAGTTAACCTATCAGTTGTTTGCGTTCTTTCGAAATGGCGTCGAATATACCCAACAAGCATTTGGGCTTGAGTACCATTAGAGCTCATGTTGATAACTAGCATACCTCTAAAATCTCAAGAGTTGTTACGAAACAGTGGCTCAACTTGAGAATCAAAGTGTACACAGCAAAAGAGGGATTTTTTTATAAAGCGAAGAATGCTACTACTTAAGTTGAAATATGATAGCTCCCAACTTGTGATACTCTATTTGGACTCAAATGTAAGATTCTATACTACAGTATTTTCAATGTGTATAATATTGTAACGAATTTACTGAAATTCCTCTTATTTGCAACCTTCTACTAACGTTCGAATCACTAAACTGTTGAGTAAATAACTCCACTATTCAATAATGCAAAATGGCCTTTCATAGTACTTCACAATAACACTACTACTACTCGACAGATAGCGTGCTTAAATCAAACTGAATCTGATTTTCAGCTTTACCTCCTTTTATACTCTCTTTTTTCTCGTTCGCATACTTCTACGCGCTCCTATTTCTAGAATTTACTAGCAGCTATAAAATTACCAGCTATAACATAACTACAGATGCACGTTATAGCTTCTCATATGCACGTGTATATGTGAGTGATACTTCCACAGATAATTGCCTACTTTTGGGAGCATCTCAGATGAGATATATGCATGCGTTTGTGCATCTTTCTCCGCTGCGTGTACGTACATATGTGTAGACATAATGATTGATTCGTTTATGTAGATACAAGTGACTGCCTGCATTATTGTTGTTGTGGTTTCATTTACTTAGCATCAGACTAGTGATGTGAGTATCACTCAGTGTCACTAATATTCGTCACAATATATACAATTAATTTTTGATTAATTACGCTTCATTACTGCTGCCCGCTAGGTGTTTATTTCTGACACCACCTTGGAGATTTTTTTTCAACTCCACCTCAAATCGATATCCAATGTAGGATATCAACTGCAGAAATGTGTTGAATATTCATTTGAGAATTGTACATTTCTCAAAATTTCTCCAAATTAGGATAATAATTGGAAAATATTAATGACGTTGGAGATCAACACGAAAACTTTTAATTTTACAAAATTCCTCAAAGGTTGGATAGCGACTGGAGAATGAAGTTGGATATCAAGTCGAGAACTATCTGGTTTAAGAATAATTAAATAATGATGTTGGGATATCACTTCCGGAACTAGATATATATTTCGCTGGCGAATTTTTAAACGGTTTTAATTAGGTTGACTTGACAGGCTGGACAGCACTTTTTTGTAATTGAAATTTAAATAACTTCCCGATAAGCTTCAAGCTTGAAACTTGGAATATAGTACAGAACCCGATGATAATGCAATAATAAGAAAAAAATGCCGCTAGGTGGCGCAAGGATCGAGATATTCACAAAAATCTTATTTTTGGTCCGATTTGGCTCTTATTTGGAACACATAAGACAGACAGCTTTTAGTATTGTTATTACTTCATGTAAGTATTGTTTTCAATAAAACCGTTTAACCTTAACACATTTTTTTTAATTATTTTATTTTCCCCATGTTAGTTGGGTAAACAAAATCCAGCTTTTGCCATATCTACAAATTATCTGGATAATAAAAAACCAATGTTGCCGTACAAAAAAGCATACCCCAAAGGCGGTCTTAAGCTGTTTAAGCTTAGCTTAAACAAGTACTGAAAAACTGGGAATTAATCACGAATATTACAAGACTGATGGCATTTCAGACCATCATAGCTCGTTCAATGGATCAAATGGAAGGAATATGGGTATTGGTCCCCCCAGCGGGTCAGGGGATAAGAATATACCCGCGGTAGGTATGCCTGTCGTAAGAGGCGACTAAAATACCAGATTCAAGGGGCTGTGTAGCGCAACCCTTCAGGTTGCCAGCGCAATATATAGCTTCTCCAAACCCAATTGTCAACCTCACCTATCCGCGGCGAATCCTGTTTCACTAACAGACGAGGCTCTGGCGACCCCAAACTCCTCATGGAACTTGGGGATGGGGAGGGAGGGAATGGCCTGAAAATTTAATGTGGCCACATAAATCGTTCCTGAGATGGTCGGGCTAGCTCCTTAATGGTGCTGTGTTACCGGAGCGTGCCGGATCTGTATCCGGCAAAGGACCATCACATCGATAACACTCCCCAAAGCCTTCAGGGAGCAACCCTATCGCGCTTTGTTTGACGTGCAAGCCACAATAAGTAAGCATGTTGGCTCGATTTGACCAGGTTTGAAAGAGATGAGATCAATGTATGCTGAAAGCACAGTTTTGATAAAGAAAAGTTCTAGAAAGTAAATAAAAAGCAAAAAGTTTGTCTCAATACTGTTTTCGAAGTGTCTGGGTCAAAGAATTCATTGTAAAAGGCTTAGAGCCCATACCATCTTAAGTTTTACCGTAGTGTTAAAAACATTTGCATTTATGTTCTAAAAGCTTCCTTTGTTTGGACCAATAGAAGTTTAGGGGTTGAGCTCTATTGTAGTTGTCCATGTGTAGTGCATACCATTTGAAAACGATGACATAAATCCTGCTTCTTCAGATTGAGTCACTTTGGAAATATTGTAAATGACCTCTTACACAAGATAGAGGGGAAATCAAAAACCAAGGCTGAATTCCTCATGAATTCTTTGACAGTCTAATTGCTAACTTATTTACTTGGTGATCAACTAGTTCGGCCGTGTAACAAAGGGCTTTATTCACTTCTACTTTTTGCCATCAGTTAGGAATATGAAATCCTATAAGATCTTAGATTGTTTTCTTTTTGGTCCCCTTGAATGCAATGGGAATCTCAGCCTTATTATTGTCTAATTTCTCTTTTTGTCTTCTCATTGGAGTGTGGTTTTTCGTGGGGGAGTCCCAAGTTCGGTGCACAACCCGCTTAGTGGGGATAAAAGTATTACCTGAACCTTTGTATAGCGAACCGCTTGATCCAAGACAGACACCCGCTTGCAGCCGCAAGCTATTTGAGGTTGAGGATGCTTTGCCAGAAAGTTAAGGGTTTTAGATACGTTTGGTTCCGCATTACAATTGAAAAAATTATTGGTGTCTTGTGGGGCACATTACAATCGGGGCATACATTGTGTATGTCGGGGTTGATACTGGATAAGTAAGATTTCAACCTATTACCGTATACAGATCGAAGTAGAGCTAGTGTGACGCGCATATCGTGCGGGAGGTTGCTTTTCTTAATTGCGAATTTCGGCTATTTATCTTTAAGAATGGGGTTCGCTGGGCAATCGCAAGCATAGTAGTCCGACGCCTTTTTGTAGATGTCTCTAAGCGCCTTTTCGTGGTCCTTTTCTTCTTGCGGCTGAATTTATAAGTGCCGGTTTTCTTCATATTGCTTACGGAGCTGACTTCTTAAGTTCCTGGGAGGCTTGGTCTCTCCAATCAGATGTCCGTTGGAATGTCCAAGTTTCTGGGTATTCAGCAGAAAATATTTGTTCAGTTAGACACACAACAACAAGATACTTGACCGCAAGCGACCTGAAGTAGTGAGCTGCTTGACCCGCATGTAAAAGAATCGCCTCAACCATTCCCTGGTAAATGACTTTCCTCACTTTCGTGCACTTTTTCTCCACCCTCCTTGCGACTTGCAACTATTCCTCTTTTATACAGCAAAAATTTGTATTTAAGTAGGATGCCACGAAGTTCAGTTCAGATTCCGAAACATCGGAGCTTCTGATTCCATTGAATTGTAATTTTCTGAATTTGAAATGGAGATTATGAAATCGAGTTTCAACTTTCTGAATTTCAATTGAAATTTTCTGAATTTAAGTTCTTATTTTTTGAAATTGAGTTGTTATTTTCTGAACATAAATCTTAGTCTTCTGAAATTTAATTGTTGTTTTTTTTTAATTTAAAATGAAAATTCTGAATTTGAATTAAAATTTTTTGAACTTGGATTGTAAATGTCTGAATTTGAGTGGTAACTTTCTGAATTGTTGTTTTCTGCACTTAAGTTGCAAATTTTCTGAACTGGATATATATTTTTCGGAATTCGCGCTTAAAATTCTGAACTTACATTATAATTTCTTGATTTTGAATTGTAATTTTCTGTGATCAACATAAAAATTCTGAACTTTAATTTCAATTTACTGAACATGATTTATAATTTTTGAAACGTACATGGCAGTTTTCTGAATTCCAATTTTAATTTCTGAAATTGAATTACCTTTCTCTGAAATTGAATGCAATTTTCTGAGTTTAGAATGGAAATGCTGAAAAAGAATTGTATCTTTCTGAATTCGGATTTTAATTGGCTGGATTTGATTTGCCATTTTCTGAAGTTCAATTGTATTTTTTGGACCTTAAGATGTACTCTTCTGAACTTAAATGGAATTTGAATTTTCTGAAATAAAATTGCCTTTCTCTTGACTTGAGCCTTAATTTTCTCAAATTAAAATGAAAATTCTGAACTTGAATTACAATTTTCTCAACTTGGGTCTTGATTTTCGGAAACAGAGTTGTAATTTTCTGAACTTAATTGAATTAGAGCTGTCATTATCTCAATTTGAAACGCAAAATTTGAACTAGAATTTTTCTAAATTAAGATATTAAATTCAGAGCTTGCATTTTAATTTTGTGCGCCGAATTATATTTGTCTTAATATATGTTGTAATTTTCTGAATTCGAATTTATATGCTGAACTTGAATTTCTGAACTTAAATTGCAATATTCTGAATTTAAATGAATTCTGAAGTAAAATGGTGGCTCTTCTTGCATCGACTTATGATTTCTGTTCTGACTCGTTTAAAAGAAAATTTGAAAAAATGGAGCGCCCCCGGTTCCGGTAAACGCACATTCGTAACCACCCTAATATGCATCCATCGGTATATGTATGCATTTTATAACCATACAAGCCCACACACTCATAAAAACATACATACATACAAATAACTAGCACAACGTTTAAAATTCATAGCAAGTTATTTCGTGGGTGAGGTCAGGATTAAGAATCACACATACATACATACAAACATTCAGTGCATGTCCGTGGCGTGTAGTAGGTACTTGTAACGGTAACTGTAGCTGATTTGGTATGATGGCTATAATATTTGATGGCGTTAACAGTTCGCAACAAAACAAAGCAGATACTTTGACATGAATGATACTAAACGGTCAACCTGAACAATTTTGCTCGCACCCACACACCGTGCACCAACACCTTGGAGACCTCATTAAAGTCAATTGGCATCGATTTGGTTGTTAGTAAAAGCTTCCTGTACCAAAACTGTGTACAACATTACAAAAATTTCACCAAAAGCACAGATCATCATTTAAGCAACGTGTGATGTCCTTAACTGGAATTCGTTATTCGTTGTTTGTCGTTACCTTTCCTCCCTGCTACTGCCGCGCCACGCCCTTGCCGTACTTTCAAGATACTAGTTTTGATAAACGCTGAATAACTGCTGGCTATATATTTTGCAGGGTCTTAAACGCATTTTATTTATATTGCTCTTGTCCTCACTCATAGTCGACTGCGTCTTCATCTTCATACCCGCGCCGTTGTGTCTTAGTCATTGTTATTATTGTTGTTGTTACTGCTTTTGTTGTCATTGTAAGTATTCTACTAGCATTTTATGTCGTTTGTGTCATAAAAACTTAACCCATACAAATTTTGCATTGACTTTTGTATTGTACTGCCTTGTCTCGCTCACAAACTTTTTTCTTTGCTTGTGTTGTTATTTTATTCAACTCGTCCCCGCTTACACCGCAACTACTTACAAAAGCTTACTGTTACGAGACTATTTCAACCATACATTGGTTCCCGGTTTTTCGATCTGTTTTAAGACTTGAACTCAGCGTTTGTGGCGAACGATATCCACACACACACACAAACACACGCCATGAACTTATGCCGCCATCATTGTTCGTTCTTGTTTGATGCTGTTGTTGTTGTTGTTGTTCGTTTTGCTGCCAAACGCTACAATTTGCTGAAACGCTGACGCGCCTGAGCTAATGCTTGCTAGACTGTGGCATCGTAAAACTCGAGCGGATTTTACGAGCGACAACTACCAGGGTGGCTCAAATGCGTCCAGCAATATCAACGGGCTTATTGTATATTATGTTATTTTTCTCTTCATCTTATCGTATCCTTCATCATGACCGTTGCAGTCGTAAAAATCGGAAATTGCATTGCGATGCATGGCTCAGTTACTTCATATCGTATCGGTGGCTTCGCTTGATTCGGTTGCATTAGTTTTGAGTATGCAAGCAGCCAATTTAATTGGTGTGAGATAAATCAGCGGTAAAGCTTTAGTTGAACATACATACATACATATACTAGCTGCGTGTATGTGTGTGTGCGCGCGCTTATGTGGCGAGGTATGAAAATGTCATTGTAAAGTGTGTACATTTTTATTTTATGTGTGTGCGTAAAGTTTTCGTTAAGATCTGCTAGCATATGCCTAATTTAAGCTAAGTTGTGTTAATTCAATGCGAGTCACAGCTGCGACGTATTTTCATACACATACACACACATATGTATGTAGGCACATGCATACACATTAGAACACCCACAGAAAGTGTGGTCGCAATATCCATCCTTCTTCCAAACTCAGCTAGTATATTCCAAGCATAGATACTAGGTATAGAGAGAGGGCCTGTTATTTCGAGTAAGCGACGGTGAGATACGCATATACCCGGACTGCCAAGCCACGCTCAAAGCATTAGATTTACCATGTACGTTCTCTAAAGGCCGCGCCAACTTTAAAAGGGCGTTACGCGAAGCAGCCAAATCTTGTGCCCCTCATGCTTACTTCGGTATCCGGTCACAGAAACATTGACGGCAACAAAACAGCGAATAAACCGGAAAAGGCCGGTGTATCTGAGGCAGTCACTGTGCACTAGAGATATACGCCTCCGATAGACGCCGCCGCTGCCTCCGTTTTTGGTCGTTTTTCGCACGCCGCCACCGAATGTCAAAAAATTCGACGCGGCGGCGGCGTCTGGCACGTTACTATATTTTCTACTCGTTTAAGACTGTTTAGGCCATTTATTGTCCTTGTCGAAAATTGGTCGGATATGGTCGAAAGTGGTATCAACGGATGCGCATCACTGCCAGTTATAAGAAACTAATTGCGAAATTTAACTCTTTCTAATTGTTCAAAAGTTATTTAAAAGAGAGGCGTTTCGATGTCAGCTTAATACGGACTTTGCATCACCCAACTCACCAAGTTATTAAAACAAAACACTAAAAGAAAAGTTATGTAATAAATTTATAGGCTCACTTTCCATATTTTTTCCAAAAAATTAATAATGGACAATGAATTCAAATAAAAGTATCCAAGGCGAACATGTTTTCAAATTATCCTCAAGTTGTTAAAAAAACCAAAATACCCAAAAAAGGTGCCAATTAAAAAAAAATTATATTGCGATTGGCTGAAAGAATAAGCGAAATCAATGATGCAAAATCCTTTAGTAGGTTCTCTTTTTAAATGATTATTACCTCACTCAAAGAAAAAGACTGGTAAAATCAATCGAAATACGGGTCAATTCAACGAAATTTCTGTCAATTTTGTATCCATCGCAACAAGATGTTGAATCAACTGCGCACAAATCGTTGATTCGTAATTGACCGTTTTAGTAGTCAAATGAACAAAAAAAGTTGTTGCGACAGCTTTGTATGAAAGTACCTATGTTGCCATATAAATATGTAAATAAATTAAGCGCGATACCTCCGAAGAGATTTTAGGCCGACTTCTTCCAATTTGCGTCATGCTCCTTTCTAATTTTTCTTACAAATTGGCGGGACGGGACCTACTTGTTTTATGCCGACTCCGAACGACATCTGCCAGGCATATGAGTTTTCACTGAGAGCATTTCATGGCAGAAATACACTCGGAGTGGTTGCCGAACACTGCCGAGGGGCGACCCCGCTTAGAAAATTTTCTTCTAATTGAAAAAGCTTGTTTCTAAAATTTTGATGTTGCTTTGCCCGGGGTGTGAACCCAGGGTCTTCGGTGTGGTAGGCGGAGCACGCTACCATCACACCACGGCGGCCGCCATATAAATACGTAAATATGTGAATACATAAATACGCATGCTTAAGCATCAACATCAGAGTAATCCATGGAGTACCCACAGCCAATAAACATCGTGTAGTGATTACAATCGTTAAAAACGAGCAATGATCGGCGTACAACATGTTCGTGTAGAAACATGAATTGGTCCATCGCTGCATTACAGTGGAGTAGAATGGTAAGTACTCAGTGGACCACATGGTCCAACGATTTTTGCAGGGTTGCTACATATACATACATATGATTATAGAAATGAAAATAGTAGTCACAAAACTGATTCTCAATTCTTTCAGTTGCAGCTCAGCTCATTCTCGATTTCTTCTCTCGCATGTAGTTGCCACACTTGATTGTTTCGAACAAAACTTCTAGTATAAATGTTTGACGTAACATTTTAAAAAAAGAAAAATGTTAGTTACAGAAAGTGAAGAATCAAATCGCAGGATGGTAATTCACCACTGGAGTAACTTTACATGTAATTCGGCAAGTTTAATTTTCGTAACACTTTAAGTTGAAACGATTCCAAAAACAACTCAAACTTTTATTTTGTCGGAAACATCAACATTAAAAAGAGGATGGTTTTTTTTTATTATCTTATTAGATCGTTTTTTCGTTTTTGTATTGATAACTGAAAACCTAGTTCTTTGTTGTTTTCCTATTTTGTGTGTTTTTTCGATTTGATGGTTTTCTTATTTGGT
Organism: Eurosta solidaginis; assembly: GCA_029619165.1. Taxonomy (NCBI): domain Eukaryota; kingdom Metazoa; phylum Arthropoda; class Insecta; order Diptera; family Tephritidae; genus Eurosta; species Eurosta solidaginis. The sequence goes on from JARSSU010023529.1 coordinate 10,527, forward strand.
GTTTTTTTTTAACAAGTGGCACCATCGTCATAAGTACAAAGTAGAGAGCGCAGTGAGTGTAAAATTCTCTTTGAAATTTGCTCATGTATTGACAGTTGATCGCCATTGAAATCATAGATGAATGGATTTGCAACTCTTTGTTTCGAGAGAGCGCTGTCAAAATGCACATTTTTTATAACATTTATCAATGATGCCACTCCAAACAAAAATGAATAGATCTGAAATGGGGATTTTGACATACATTTCGGCGATTATAGTTTCAATCATTTAATAAAATGATAGTCGTAAAATATTTATTTCCTTAAAGTTATTTTACAGTAATACGACTAGTTAGAGTTAAATATAAACAAATCTAAGTAAACCTAACATTTCCATTAAATTAATTAGTCAAATATTGTAACGCATTTAACTCGCAGTGAAAACCATATATTCTTTTGAAATTTCAGTAATCGGACCTATGATATAATAGTAAACATTATTTAATGGATAGAGCTTATCCTACATGTCTGGCGTTCCAGGTTCTGTGATCAAAATGACTGGTTGCATCGGGAGTTCATATTTACAAACCCTGTTTTTAGTGATAACCTTGAATGGGAATAATATTTACTCTCTGCCTTCGAAATAATAATACTTACACTAAACAAGTATTTTTTATCCGTTTTGTCATAATTTTTGAACGCTATTCTACAGTTGTAGGGCAAACTAAATTATACCAAAATTTTTGGCACATTTTTTGTTCTGGGCACCCTCTTCAGCTGGCGCGAGGGATTTATCTGTGATTGTTGCCAGCAACAACTAGAGATAAATCCCTCGTCAGAGCGAAAATATGAGAGCGTAAGCAAAAGATTCGTATCAATCTAATCTATGATTGAAATGACCTGTAAGATCAAGTGTGTTAATAGGAAAAATCAGTTAGATTGATTAGGAATCTGTCAATTTTACAAATTTTGTTAACTTAAAAGCGACAATTTCTCTTCTGTGGAAATGACTAAACTAATTTGTTCGCTTGACAAAGAACCCCGTCGAATTAACCATAATTCGATCAATTTCACCGAATCTCCGTTAAGACAAGAACAACAGAACCGATTTGTTGATTTTACTAGCAGCATTTCTTTCAGTCCTCATACTTAAGTTGAGGATATATGTACGTACGAGAAGGGTTTGAAAAATAACTGGGCTTACATTCACACATCTGTTGTTCATTTGCGAAAACTATACAATAGCGTCTGAAATGTTTATTTTGATTTTCACACTTCATCCTTGAACACCCAAGTCTCCCGGTTTGACATTTCCTAAAGTTGGCGCCCTATCCAAGACTACTCCCTTGGAGTGAATCACATTGATTGTAGCCTATCAACCAAGTTTAAATAGCACCTACACGTTACGGCTCCTTTCACAAATGTGAATACGTAGGCACATATATTTACCAGGTGAGGCATTGTCCTTCGCAAGAACACTCAAAGTGGTGAAGCAAAAGCTTTCCCAAGACAGTCGAACTAATGACCGTGTGTGCTACTACCCCCAACGTAGTGGACAGTCGAACTAGTCTGAAAACTGAAGCTACGCGGTCATCTATAAAGAGCTCTCTTATCATAAGGCCGGAAAACAGCAGTTAATATCTTTAAACTTAAAATCGGTCGACTTTCATTCTTAAATATCGTTTTGATTTAACGAAGACTATTGAAATCAATGTTGTGAATACAAGCGTCTCCAAGCTTTGGTCAACATTTTTAAAAATTTTATCCAGGTCCTCGTAAAATTTAAATTATTTAGATGCGCCGAGGATTATACGATTTTCACGATGAGTTACGCAATGACATTCACTTAGACTGCTTTTGATTTCGAGGGCGGCATCCTTGGCCGAATAGTCACTCCCTAACGTTTCAAGGTGTTTCTCTGGTGTATTTCGGCAGCATAGCGAGACAAAGCATCCGTTGGAAAGTCTTCGGAGCTACACCTAGAGCTCCTAGGAAAGTGACGTCGACGAAAGTTTGAGTTTGAACACGCAGTCCTATAGCTTCTGTGCTGGCATGTGGTGTGAGGGTCAGGAGACGTGGTAGCGACTGCTGGTCGCGATTGCTATTGTTCGCACATCGGGAATTGTAACTCTTAAAACAGCCGAAAAAACTGGAGGCGCCATGTGCCACGAGAGTCATGAGTATTAATAGACCATTAATAGCAACCGTAAGTCGCCTTTGTTCGTGACCGCCAAGGAGCCAGAAATGATTTAAAGAAATTGTGTTCGCGACGATTATTATGAGTTATCCATAGGTGAAAGTACGCTTTACACGAGATATACAGACAAAAGTGTGTACTATTTTATGTATCTCTATTTCTTTTCAGCAGACGCAGCAGTACCAATTCCAAAGACTGGACATCCATGCGCGTTTGAGCTTAAGTCTGAAAATGCGCCCAAAAATTATGCGTGGATCAAAATACTAATACCTATCTCTAATGTTCCCCACTAGGATAGGCATCTGTCGATATTGTAAGGGCTTGCCCGAACTCCATAGCGCTCGACTGCCAACCTACCTTGTTCAGGGTGTTATGGGAACTGTGCCTATTGGATTTTTGCGGCTGGGGAATATATTCGGCTGATGAAAGAGTGAGAAAAGGAGTCGCAAGGCCAATAAAACAAAAGCTACAAGCTATGCGTCGGACTACAAGAACGAAAGTAGTGGAGGGCTCGTTGACTCAGTGATGGAATGGCAGATAATAGAAACGGTACAGAGCTACGGGAGTATGAGGGTTATTTCATTGTACCGTGCAGCACTAAGGGTTGTCCAACTCTTGTGAGCAGTAGCATACCTGGAAAGTGCCCGTTTGAAATAGGCCAATGAGGTGGTAGAAGAAGGGGGAAAGTAGTTCAAAAGTTTTGCTATTAGAAACTCGAAGTGCCTGCACCCACATATCCGCTCCACAATTGCTTTTGACATTTTCTTATCAAAAGAAACCCGCAAGAACGCAATGGTTAAATGATGTATTAGTTGAACCAGAGTTATAAATAGCAGTTTACACCAGTTTTTAAAGCTAAACTCACAATTATACCAGAAACCTGGTTTGTATTTTTTTTTCGTTCATCGTGCTATTGTTTAATGAATTATGTCAGAACATTTTCTTGCTATGGATAGGTGCTCTCGCAGTCGAGTCTTGCAGGGAGGTGAAGCGAGAAAACTCATTTGGAAGTACGCATTTGAGGCCAGTGTAAGACTCCGGCTGCTCCGTGCGGATGAGAGGTGTAGCGAAGCAGTCACTAACTGTGGCGCTGGTTGATCATAGCGACCCTGAGGAGGATCAGCACTACATTTTACAAATAAACAAGCAGGCGTGAGATATGTTTTACACGTAGATTGAGGAAATGTCCTGGCGCACATGCGGAATTTTTCTCCAGCTCAGGACAAAAGACAAAAATCCCAACACGCTGGAGACGGACGAACTGAAAGGAACCTCGAAACCCTTAAAGCAAGGGGGTGTTGAACCTACGCAGATAGAGCTGGAGGGGTACAACAGCGAAACGAGGGTAACGATCCTTACATGCAAGGAGCGGATGAACTTGAAGAGAACCTCAAAAGCGTTAAATCAAAAGAGCAAGAGGAGACCGTAGACATAACCACGAAGGTGTTGGAGGGGGAGCAACAGCCTAATCGTGCTGCAATTCTTGCAGATAAACTTCCAACACAATAAAGTGGCGTCGAGCGAGCTACTCCTTACCTTTGATGACTGTTCTTGTGATGTGGCACTAGGAGACGTGGCTCTTATCCGGAGGAAAGGTTTCTAGGCTAAGCTTGCGCGGATTCGGCGTCTACTACACTCGATAAGCAGACAGGTTGATAACAGCTGTTATCGTGGTAAGGAAACAGCAACACTCATGTTGCTGGCTTATTAGACGAGAAGAAGAATAAGCTGGCAGTTATCTTGATATCTTGCCCATATGGCTCATAGTGGCAGTAGAAGAGCGGTTGAGCATGAGCACGGACGCAAATGCGCATCTCTATTTTGTTAAATAAAATAGACCAATTTACAGATAGCCAACAGGGATAGTGTTCCTACATATGTTCTTCTAACATCCAGCCATGTTCTTGATATTTGATATCACATACAGTTCTGAACGTAATATATCAATGTCTCATTGGGGGGTCCTGTCCCGCTCAGACCATACATATATCAGCTTCAGCATTCCCCAAAAGACGGTACAAAAGTGAGAAACATTTAGAAACCCTGAGCAAACGAATTGGACCAATTTCCAGAAACATTTAGAACCCAAAGAGGTTGCCACTATAGAGGAACTGGAGAAATCCAATAGCTTTTTATCAAAGACGAGCGGGAGGGAGGATTTTCCGACATTCCTTGTCAAATTTGGTTTGGAGACAAACTGGTTTCCGCTTTGTGTCATCTTCAATGTAATTTAAACGAAAAATGACACTGAAGATGGCACAATGCCGAAACAGGTTTGTCTTCAAGCTAAATTTGACAAAGGGTGGCGTAAAATCGTTCCAATGCACATTAATTATTTACCCTGTTGGGAAATAAGCAAAACAATATCAATTGGGAACAATCTTTTAAATAAGATTGCCAAAGCAATCAACAGATGCGATTACAACCGTTTAAGATCATGAAGAAGAACATTTTCAATATATTGTAATGAATTTTGGGGAATTCTGCTTCTTTGCAACTTTCTGCTAACGTTCGAATCGCTGAACTGTTGAATAAATAACTCCAATATTCTGTATAGCAAAATGGTCTTTATTAGACTACTTTAAGGTACTTCACTATAACACTTAACTTCACAACCAATAGCGTGCTTAAATCAATACTGACTACTCAGCTTTCGCTGCTTTTATACTCTCTGTTGTCTCGTCCATCCATTTCTCCTAAGGTCTAGTAGTTCTCGAAAGTCATGCTTGCTTACCAACCATACATGTATATTTGTATAGTCTATCTCGTAGCCGTATGCGTGTGTGTATATGTGAGTACTACTTCGGCTGATGATTACATCTGTGTGTGAGTTATCTCTTCGTTGCGTTGTATGTATTTGGTAAATGTTGATTAATGTGTTTATTTAGCTTGCTTTAATTTTTTTGTTGTTATGCATTTATTTAGTGATGTGAAGATTCGCCACAATATTATAACCAATTCTGGGGATTTCCGATAATTATTTTTGCACCTTCTGCTACGTTTGATAGCTGAATTGCCTTATAAAATAACTCCAATATTCAGTATTTCAAAATGGTCTTTATTTAGATTACTTTGGGAGTAGTACAATTATACTTTAATATCGCGTACTTAAAAAAAGCGTGTTTTAATCAAACTGATTCCTGATTCCTCAGCTTGCGCTGCTTTTATACTCTCGGTTATCTATTTCGCCAATTCTCCTAAGGTCTAGTCGTTTCACGATCATGTGTTCTAGAACCGCTACACCACATGCTTGTTTACTATATACATGTATATTTGTAGTTTATGCTTTTCTTCTAGCCATATGCGTGTGTATGTGTGTATGACTTCTTCTCTTAGCTGATGACTATATATGTGTATGTGAGATATTTTTCGTCGCCTTCTATGTACGTAAGTGTTGCTAGCATTAATGTGTACATGTACATAAGAGTGGCTGCTTACTGTTTTTATACTCAGCTGAGCAGAGCTCACAGAGTATATTAACTTTGTTCGCATAACGGTAATCCGTACGGCATAAACTAATCGAGATAGATATAGACTTCTATATATCAAAATGATCTGGGTGAAAAAAGAAATTCATTTAGCCATGTCCGTCCGTCCGTCCGTCCGTCTGTAAACACGGTAACTTGAGTAAATTTTGAGGTATCTTGATGAAATTTGGTATGTAGGTTCCTGGGCGCTCATCTCAGATCGCTATTTAAAATGAACGAAATCGGACTACAACCACGCCCACTTTTTCGATATCGAAAATTTCGAAAAACCGAAAAAGTGCGATAATTCATTACCAAAGACGGATAAAGCGATGAAACTTGGTAGGTGCGTTGACCTTATGACGCAAAATAGAAAATTAGAAAAATTGTGGACAATGGGCGTGGCACCGCCCACTTTTAAAAGAAGGTAATTTAAAAGTTTTGCAAGATGTAATTTGGCAGTCGTTGAAGATATCATGATGAAATTTGGTAGGCACGTTACTCCTATTACTATATGTGTGCTAAATAAAAATTAGCGAAACTCGGATGACGAACACGCCCACTTTAAAAAAAAATTTTTTTAAAGTCAAATTTTAACAAAAAATTTAATATCTTTACAGTATAAAAGTAAATTATGTCAACATTCGACTCCAGTAATGATATGGTGCAACAAAATACAAAGATAAAAGAAAATTTCAAAATGGGCGTAACTCCGCCCTTTTTCATTTAATTCGTCTAGAATACTTTTAATGCCATAAGTCGAACAAAATTTACCAATCCTTGTGAAATTTGGTAGGACATAGATTCTATGACGATAACTGTTTTCTGTGAAAATGGGCGAAATCGGTTGAAGCCACGCCCAGTTTTTATACACAGTCGACCGTCTGTCCTTCCGCTCGGCCGTTAACACGATAACTTGCGCAAAAACGATATATCTTACTAAACTTAGTTCACGTACTTATCTGAAGTCACTTTATCTTGGTATAAAATATGGCCGAAATCCGACTATGACCACGCCCACTTTTCCGATATCGAAAATTACGAAAAATGAAAAAAATGCCATAATTCTGTACCAAATATGAAAAAAGAGATGAAACATGGTAATTGGATTGGTTTATTGACGCAAAATATAACTTTAGAAAAAACTTTGTAAAATGGGTGTGACACCTACCATATTAAGTAGAAGAAAATGAAAAAGTTCTGCAGGGCGAAATCAAAAGCCCTTGGAATCTTGGCAGGAATACTGTTCGTGGTATGACATATATAAATAAATTAGCGGTACCCGACAGAAGATGTTCTGGGTCACCCTGGTCCACATTTTGGTCGATATCTCGAAAACGCCTTCACATATACAACTAAGGGCTACTCCCTTTTAAAACCCTCATTAATACTTTTAATTTGATACCCATATCGTACAAACACATTCTAGAGTCACCCCTGGTCCACCTTTTGCGATATCTCGAAAAGGCGTCCACCTATAGAACTATGGCCCACTCCTTTTAAAATACTCTTTAATACCTTTCATTTGATACACATGTCATACAAACACATTCCAGGGTTACCCTAGGTTCATTTTGCTAAATGGTGATTTTCCCTTATTTTGTCTCCGAAGCTCTCAGCTGAGTATGTAATGTTCGGTTACACCCGAACTTAGCCTTCCTTACTTGTTGTTGTTGTGATTATTTACTAACACCAGAGTTATGCTAATATTGGCCTCAATATATTTTGTTCAGTATTATTTCATAAGTTAGGATTACTCAAAGAGTTTAGAGCACTTCTTATCTTGTGCCAAACATACTCTCACCTTAAACATTCTCATTGAATCCCAGTACATATTTCATATAAAACACAAAATCCATGTAAATTGTTGACACAAAATTAAGAATTCATAGCATTTACAAACGAAAAGAAATCACGAGAAAGCATTAAATTCTGAAATCGATGGACGTGCTTTACACCTGTACATGTTTCCTCTACAGGTTATGTTAAAAGAATGTTTATTTATGTACATATGTACTTAGAGCTACGTATTTTCGTTTCCAACAACACTACACAACATAGCATAGACTTTTTTCATTCTACTCTTTTTCCTTATCATCTACACTTAAGAAGTCAGTCTTGTGCATGTATGTACATATAATTGACTGTTTAGGTGTATTGCAGTTTCTCAGGCGTTGCATCACGTGCATTTGGCAAAAGTTGTAAAATGAAATTCATTTGTGAGCGACAACGCTAATAAAAGTGCATGTCGAAGTTTTATTACTAAAATACTCCCACAATCTCAAAGAACCCCATTCTTTCACAACATACATACATACCACACATACATATCTACATAAACACAAATAATGATATACGATTCCTCCCGTTTGTTAAAATCTCAAATCTTTTCGCTATTTCTTGTTTTATTTCCTTTTTTGTTGTTTTGTTTGTTGCTTAAGCAACGCTAATATTAGTTAAAAATAAGCGTATTTCAAGTGTAATTTTATAACGCGCTCAAGTAAGCTCGTCCCTGGCCATTATCATCATCGTCGTCAGCTTAACGTCCCTAGAAGCGTTCATTCTTCAAAACAAGAATATTCAAGCGACACGAACGCTGCTTAAATTAATACGATTGTAATTTATTTGGGTTTATGGCGGCATCAATAAGTTTGTTCCTTGAAAATGCATCTTTATATGTGTATTTATGTAAATATATAGGTATGTATGTATATCCCTGCAAATAATGTGATTAGTTTAGGATGAACTCGGGATTAGGCGCAAAGGAGTATGCGACCAATACCAGTTTTGATCCCTTTGTTTGAACATGTCCTATGAAGAGACTAATTGTACCCATCTGTACCAGAAAGGAATCGATATGTATCGAATGTAACCATATGAGAACATATGAAGACTAGTCCTTTTTCGTTTCAATAAGGACTCAAATATGCTCCAGTCGCATTTTTCATGGCAGAAACACAATCGTAGGGTTTGCGAAGCCACCAAATCTATGTTATGTAAGTTGTTCGCCAGCTTTTCAAAAAGGAATAAAAAATATTCTTAGAAAACTTTAACCCTAACTCCGGCATAGTCGTTAAGTCCTAGTGATTTAGGTTCGGTATAGGGCGCCGCATTTTTCTTAAATAACTTGATACAATCACTTGTGATCTTTTTCATTTTACTAACTTCGTTGCCGTTTTTTTTAAATATTTCTTAGAATGTGCTACATAGATTTCAAACTGACTAATCGCAACTGTACCCGAAATGGATTAAAGGGGATCAATTATGTCCAAATGTAAACAAAAGCAATGAATCGGAGACCAATCTCTTTAGGGATAATTGCACAATCTTTGCGGGGATATGTTAAAGTTTTGGCAAATAAGTAAATATGTATTAATTTTTAAGCTATAAATCATTATTCATGAGCGCAATTTTGTTAAGTTTTGATCCGTATTCAAATTAACTTTTAAGGCGCTATTTTTATCTTCTTCGGCGCTCTTTTTATACCCTGCGGTACTTGTGCACAGGGTATTATACCTTTGATTGGATAATGGTTGGTTGTACAGGTATAAATGAATCGAGATAGATATAGAAGGCCATATATCAAAATCATCAGTATCGAAAAAAAATTTATTAAGCCATTTTCGTCCATCTGTCCGTCCTTTAACACGATAACTTGAGCAAATATTGAGATATACTCACAAAATTCGTTATACGGGTTTATCTGGACCCATAATAGATTGGTATTGAAAATGATCGAAATCGGACAATAACCACACCTACTTTTTCGATATCGAAAATTTAGAAAAATGGAAAAATTAGATAATTCAAAAACGAATATAGCTAAGGTAATGAAATTTGGTAGGTCGATTGGTTTTATGGCGCAAAACATAAATTACAAAAAAATTTTTGAGTATCGGCGTGGCCCCACCCACATTTAGAAGAAGAAAATTTGGAAGTTTAACAATCCGTAAATCAAAAGCTTTTAAAGATATTGCATTGAAATTTGGAAGAGACAATATCCATGCCAAATTATATAGACTGAGTGAAGACAATCAAAATCGGTTAAGGACAACACCCAACCTTAACAAAGTTTGCAATAGCTCTATGATATTTAACTACATTTGGCTGATATTCTTCCTCAGTAGTGGTATGGTTGAGTTAAGAACAAAACTTAAACAAATTTTGAAAAATAGGCGTGACCCGCCCCTTTTTTTGTTACTCTTTCCTAAATACTTTTATTGCCATAAGTCGAACCAAAGTTTTCCAATCCGAACGAAATTTGGCATAAACAATTTTTCATAGGTACAACTGTTTAACTGCATTTTTAGCCGCTCAAGTTCATTAGTGGTAGCAATGGAATCCTTTTTGCGTCTTTTTAACGAAATTGAGTTCAGAATAGAACCATATATATATTGTGACGAATATTAGTGACACTAAGTGATACTCACATCACTAGTCTGATGCTAAGTAAATGAAGCCGCAACAACAATAAAGCAGGCAGTCACTTGTATCTATATAAACGAATCAATCATTAGGTCTACACATATGTACGTACACGCAGCAGAGAGAGGCGCACAAACACATCCATATATCTTATCTGAGATACTCCCAAAAGTAGGTAATAGTCTGTGGAAGAATCACTCACATATACACGCGCATGGGCTATGCGAGAAGCTATAAAAATCTTGCATCTGCAGTTAAAGCTGAGAAACAAATAGCAAATTCTAGAAATAGAAACGCCTAGAAATATGTCAACGAGGAAACCAAACAGTATTATAAAAGCAGCAGCTGAGGCACGACGAATCAGTTTGATTTAAGCACGCTATCTGTCGAGTAGTAGAAGTATTATTGTGAAGTACTTTAATAAAGGCCATTTTGCATTATTGAATAGTGTAGTTATTTATTCAACAGCTTAGTGATTCGAACGTTAGTAGAAGGTTGCAAATAAGAGGAAGCAAACAACAACAGCATTTCAAGTGCACGGCTGGGTATGAAGTGCGCGGTTTCAACCGAACTTAGACTTTCTTACTTGTTTAGGGAAGCTTTTAAACGGGCATAAAAGTATGATTTAGTAAATATATGGGGCGTTTAATAGTGTCAATGAAACTAACGTCAATTGAAAATGGGGCAGTCGAAAAGAAAGAAAATTTAACTAAGTCCGATTGACAGTTGAATATGTAAACAAATGAATTAACCCTATGTGGTGCATGTAGTATTCTATCACTTATGTTTTTTTTTCATTTTACCTTGTTCGACAGCATTATTTATGACTAACTTCAAAAGCCGGTCGTACTTATTTCAATAAAGCCTGATATTATATTAAAATAGTATTTTGCTTAAAAAAAATATACTTAAAACCCGTTTGAGCAATTTTTTGTATTTAATTGCCAAAGATTTATGATTTACCGCATTAATTATTTTCCTACTTGCAAAACTACTTTTTCTACGGATTTTTAAGTTTATGCACCGACCTTACTTCCATGTTTCATATTTTCACCTTTTAAAAGCTGTTTTGGAAAGGGCTTTCTGTTTGAGTTTCCAAATTGAAAGCATGTATGGTATTTTGCTTAATTGTGCCCAACTCGAAGGACTCAATTGGAATGGAAACAGCTCCTGGATAAAACCGCGCACGTTTGTAAATACTGAGATCTGATGGACAGCTGATAAAATTAGTTTCCTTAGAATTATTTTCGAAAAGGTGAAATGAATTTGTTAATACAACCCCATAGCTTTCTTCCCATCGCTTCTGTCTTTGTTCACCAGCTGGCGTTTTGAAGCAAAAACGGACTACTTTGCTGTCTTCACTGTTGTAACATGCACCACAATCTTCATACCCTGTGCTTCTTTTCATATTTCTAACTTCTAAAACCGAAATAGAATTGTAAGAGGATTCAAGGGGTGATAAGCGCAATAGAAAGTTTTATAGCCTTACAACTTGCGCAACACAATTGTCAACCTCACCTACTCGAGAGGGAATCGTGTTACAAATATGAAAGTATCATACAAATATTCAGCAGGCGAAGCTCTGGTCATATTAAATCGTTACGGGATGGTCAGGCTTGTATCTTAATGGTGCTTTTTACTGGTACGCACTTGACCTACGTTCGGAAAAGGACTATAAACATCGATAACACCCACGAAAACCTTCGGGGAGTGTCTTTATCGCTACAACAACAGCAAAATTGGCATGCAACCTGCGAAATATTATAAGTGTACATGTACCCTGCTGTTCTTGACGTATTCGTATTGCAAATGATGGTGTTTTATTTAAAAGCTGTTTTTCACAAATTTTTAATTTAGAAGTTTGAAAGGGTTAAGATTTCTTTTTTTTATCTTTATTTGTCGAATTCAATCGCACTTAGTGCTTCTGTACAAGGAGATAGGCGGGTATTTCACCATTTCCATGTTCAGCACCAGACCACGAAATTTCTTCATCTCTGGAATGTTAGTCTCTATCTATGACTTCATACGCGACTTTTAAAGAAAATTATTATTTGGAACCCAATTGTTGGCATTCAAATTCGTCTGGACAACAATAAGCTCACTATCTTCCTCCGTTACCATCAAATTGAATGCATCGATCGGTTCCACCATACTGACATTAACTTCACTTGTAGATGCTGACTCAAAACTGAGAGACTTCAAAGAAACTCCACTAACATTATTCCTTAAATTTGGGTTAGGGTTTGCGGGAATACCATCTTCAGATCGGGCGTCTGAAGATGATGAATAATCCACCTTTTATATTTCGTTCGAAACACTGGAATCAACGTCTGATGGCACATAACACTGGATCACAAATTCCAACTTTTTTTCTGCACCAGAGACGCCATTATGAAATTCCTATGTAAAATCACTCCCTGATTCCGAAAATCCAAAAATCAAGGTTATTTTTAATTCTATGGTAACGTTTTTGAGATATTGACGAATTACCGTTTCATCAAAATGGGTCCACTTAATTATATATATCTCAAGAATGAATTAAGCAGTTCCAAAACGGCTTGAAGCTTTTAAAAGGTAATTAATTTGCTATAAACTGTGCATACAACACTTTTTGCTCGGCCCTGCAGATTCAAAGATAACGAAGAAACATTACGGATTTTTTCAATTTTTTTTGTAAAGCTATAAAAAAATTTGTACTTTGCGAGGAAGGGCCTCGAAAACTTTTTATTTTTTCCAGATTTGTTTCTCTCTAAGCTCTGTTTTATTACAGTTATAAGCATTCAAGTAAATATATCCATTTAATACTTAAGTACCCTACTGGTACATATGTGTTAGTATTCGTATATCAGGTAGTTAGCAGGTATATTTTCTAAGGGTTATTAGATACAAAAAACTGTTAGTGTCGTTTGCCCAAACCCAGGTACATTTCAAGCAAGGGCATATTTTTAAGGCAGGTAGTGTTTTCTTTGTAGAACTAGGGAACCTTTTTGTCTAGCTTTTTGTAGGCTTGAATTTTTACTTGATCTAAGTATAAATAATATTACATGCGCCTTATTCCTTCCTTGCAAGGCTCGCCGGATACTGTTCAGTTTATAGTTGCAGTTTATAACCCCCCATTTACTTAAAAATATGATATGAATAAAAGGGCGCGAGAGTTTGAGTGTACAAATGATCCAGATATGTTCTGTTTCATCTGCGGTCAATTTATCGTTAAAAGGATGCTACGTGTGTTTTCAAATCCTTTGAAAGTTACATACAATAAGTATTTTGGAATTGAGCCTAAAAGCAATGAAAAACCATGGACACCGAATACTGTGTGCACCACATGTCGAGTCGAATTGATTTTTTCGGAAACCGGAACAAAAAGGTGCGTTGTAAAAATTTGGAATTTGCTTCCTTTTAAAGCATTGCTGACTAATTTCTGAAATTATCTATTTAGGCTATATATGAAATTTATTACACCAGTGAAGTGGAGGGAACCAACTTGCCACTCAGCGGACTGCTATATTTGTACTACAAAAGTACTTGGGGTTGGAAAGTCAAGAAAAGTAACCTATGCGAGCGTATCTACAGTGTCATTACCAGAACTAAATTCAACGGAAGCTACATTGCCAGAATCAAATTTAACTTTAGTTCCGGCTCCAGTTTCATTGTCAACAGCAGTGTCTGATTACGCGGCATCATGCTGTACTGGATTTCAAACGGAAAACGAAAGAAACTCTTTGTCACAAGCGCAACTCAATGATTGGATAAGGGATTTGGAATTGTCAAAGGAAAAGGCCGAACTACACACCTCTCGTATGCAACAATTTAAATTTGTTTCATCCGATGTTAGGGTAACATATTATAGAAGTCGTCACGAACAATTTTCCAAGTACTATACGAAGGAGGACAGTGTTTGTTACTGCAAAGACATTGCTGGTCTATTCAAACAGTTTGGTGATCGTTCATAGTCGGCAATAAGTTAAGTTTAAAGGCCGTATTATTGCATATTGGCAACCACAAGCCATCTATCTCGATCGCGCATGCAGTAAATACGAAGGAAACGCATGAGATAATGCAAAAATTGCTCAAATTAATCAAATACGAAGAACATGATTGGAAAATATGTGCCGATATTAAAGTCGTTGGAATGCTATGTGGTCTACAAAGTGGATACACAAAATACTGTTGCTTTCTATGCAAATAGGATGAGCTCGTCAAAACCACTACATCATAAAGGATTAGCCAGAACGAATCGAGTTTCAAGTTGGTGTGGATAACATAAAATACTCCCCACTTATAAAGAAGGAAAAAATAATTCTAACTCCGCTCCACATCACGCTCGGCCTTATCAAAAACTTTGTCAATGCTTTGGACAAAGAAGGCGAAGCTTTTCATCATTTGAAGACAATCTTTCCAGAGATTTCAGATGCAAAAATAAAGGAAGAGATTTTTTTGCGACCACAAATAAGGAAAATGATGACCAATAACCATTTCAAAGAACTATTATCACCAGTGGAGGCAGCAGCGTTGGATTCTTTTGGAAAGGTCGTTACTTCTTTTTTAGGCAAACACAAAAGTCTTAACTACGAGATGATAGTGAACGACTTAATCAAAAACTATGCGGAAATGGGTAAATAAAAAAAAATATTGAAGACCGTTTTCTCAGTTAACTTTAAAACCTATCTGCCCGATAAACAAAAATTTGTATGAAAATTTTTAAATTTACATGAGAATATATAGGCCTAAATCTGAATTCATCGTCCAGTTCCGAACAAACAAGAACGAGAAAAATGTAAACAAAAAATTTGTTCTGAATTGAAAGATAAATCCAGCCTAAGAAAATTATATACTAATGTGTCACTTATGTATTTATCTAATATCCTTTTTATTTTCTTTCAGGAGTAAAATGTCTTTAAAAATTTTTTACATTTTTTACAAATTTTCTACACTCCCATTTAAATTTTTTCCCGCAAAATCTTGGCGACGAAAGTGGCGAGCATGGCGAAAGGTTTCACCAGCAAATGAAAATGATTGAAAGTCAGTATCAAAGATGCTGGGATGTCACTATGATGGGTGACTACTGTTGGTTTCTCAAAAGAGAAACCGATCCTAATCTAAATAAGCGTCAAAACAAGACACATAACTTTTTCAATTATAAAGTAAGATCATAGAGTTAAGACAGGATCATATGTACATATGCTATTATTTGTAGGGTACTATATGGATATATTTATTTGAATACTTATAACTTTTGTATTAGTTCATCGATTTGTTAGAGAGAAAAAAAAATCTGCAAGAATATAAAAAGTTTTCGAGATCCTTCGTCGCAAAGTACAAATTTTTTTATATTTTGACACAAAAAATTTTAAAAATCCGTAATGATTGTTCGTTATCTTTGAATCAGTAGGGTCTAGCAAAAAGTGTTGTATGTACAGCAAATAGCAAATTTTATTACCTTTTAAAAGCTTCAAACTGTTTTGGAATTGCTCAATTCGTTCTTGATATATACATATATGATTAAAGCTGGAGAAATTGGTGCTTTATCGGTAACCGTATCGGTAACCTTTTAACAGCTGATTCGACCAACCTTATGAGAATCAATGCAATCGATTACTGGTGCCGCTAAGGTCGTAACCGTATCGTAGCCAACCAATTGGGTTTTGGTTTACCGTCGTAACGATAAACAGCTGATTACGTTAGGGATACGACTACAGCGATACGACAAACGTCACCAATGACTCCAGCTTAAGTGTACCGAATTTTTTTTTATTATTCGTAAATATCTCAAAAACGTTACCATAGAATTAAGAATAACCTTGATTTTCGGAATCAGGGGGTGATTTTACATAGGAATTTCATAATGGCGTCTCTGGTGCATTTTGGCTGTAAACCAGTGTAATCATCTGATCCAGAAGGTGTTAAAGAGTAGTTTATAAACAAGTCATCTATTGAAATAACTATCTGCTTAGATTCTAACCATTTTCAATTTGCTTATTTAATAAAGCTACAAGATATGGTGTAAACAACACTCAATTAAACTTGTATTCATCAATTGATTTGTATCTATTTTGCAATTAGGTTTACAAAAATATTACCGTGTCTTAATTTATGCTATTAATGTGTATATTATTGAGACATGCTTAATGAAATTTAAATATTAAAAGTATTAAAATGTTAATTGAAATTGAAAACGGTTAAAATTTGTTGCCTTTATTTTACTAATTAAAATATTGATTAAGGCCAAGTCAACATTAATAAATTAATCACATTTAGCCTGCCCCTAATTGGCAAAAGGGTTTTAGGTAAGCAATTATCGCCAAGACTTTATTTCTCAAATGTGCCATTTTTATTCTTAGGTATGTAGATGCTAACTAAAGTAGATACTACAGTTTTTCTTGCTTATATGCACCTCGGTTATAAGCACCAGAAAAACTGTAAGAAAAATGAGGTACTGGCCACAAAGGCTTTCTTTCAAGTTTACGCATTAAAAAATTGTTTAAAATTCCCAATTTTCGATTTACCCATATGGCAAGGTCGTAAAGGTTACAAACAATTAGATTTCAAAAAAGTTATGTTTCTTTGAAAAATTTCCAAATGAATTTACCTTTAGGTGATCTCAGTAGTACAACAACAAAAATTTTACGGTCCTAATAATCAGGTCATGAATTCTAAAGTAGTAGGAAGGGAAAATTGTTGATACTATTTTGCTACTTTTTTAGTACTTTAGCAGTGTGATCTGCAGAAAAGAGTAAAGCTCGATAAATGTCACACATTGGAAATGGGAAAATGACAGTGAGAAAACAGAGGCATAGAAGGAAAAGGGTGAGGAAGTTGGAGGGAAGTGGAAAAAGTACAGAGACCAAGACGAAGAGAGAGAGAGCGAACGAAATAGTAAGAATAAGGGTAATGGTTTGAGAGAAGTTAGTAAAAAGAAGCTTACAGGAAGATTAACCCTCAGCGGTTTAAGGGGATAAGAATATAGCCGCGGCAGGTATGCCTGTCGTAAGAGGCGACTAAAATACCAAATTGTGTCAAGGGGTTGTATAGCGCCGAACTCAAGTTACTCATGGATCTAGGGGTGGGAGGGCGGTATGGCCTTGAATGTTTCATGTGGAAATACTAAACCGTTCCCGAGATGGTCGAACTAGTACCTTAATGATGCTTGTTACCGGAACGTTCCGGATCTGATCGTCAATTTAGTTTATCAAGAACATTACTAGGTGCGTTCATATAACAGTGTGTGTAAATAGATATAATGTTACAACTAACTAGCTCTACCCGGCGTACGTTGTAACGCCCGAGATCGAATGAATGTTGTGTTATTTTTTCTGTTTTGTTTGTTGATAATTTAATTTATTGTCCTCTAAATTGAATTGAATTTTGTACGCATATTTGGGGAAATTTTCTGTTAAAATATTTTATTACTGTATCTTATACTATGTTCAAACAGAAAAATAAATTTAGGAAATTTCGATTTGAATTGAGTGCTGTTCATACAACTCGATTTAGCTTGCATAATAGTAATTTGATAGCTGGTTGGCTCATCTCTACAGCAAGAACAAACCTTTGTTCAGACTGTCAAAATAAACACGCACATTATTAGGCGAATGAAATGGAATGAAAACATAAAACTTTGAAATTTTTGTGTGTTGTAAGAAAATATGTTCAATGTTTTGGCTTCTTTTGACAATCCCTACGTCTGTGAAATGAAAGACATAAAATCAGCTGATGAGATGAGCCAACCATATAGTTTAGCCATGCGTAACTGATGTTTAAATGTACTCAATAAACACACTTTACAATGTTGCATTTGCAGTTTGAAACAATTTATTACGCAATTTTTTTTAAATTGGCAATTTATTATTACAATTTATCATATGACAAAGTGCGTAATAAATTTTTTTGGTGTGTGTTTCAACCTAGTACTATTCTAATGCATGTGGGTACACAATATTTTTGGTTTTTTCGTTCGGTGCAAAGATAAACAAATCTTTGGCGTCCCAACTCTAGAGCAAGCAACATATAGCTGGCCATGGGAAAAGCACGGACTCTCTAAATTTAAGCCTGCAACAGCAAGCGATTGTCCTTGTGCTTTTTTTGTTGTAATTGCAAAAGCAAGGCGTACAGGAAACTCTTAAAATTGAATGGCAAATCTGTAGGTAACATTGAGATCCGTGGTATGAGCACATCTTCACCTTTGCTTTTACCGCTGATAATTGTTGCTTCGATTACATTCGGCATTAATTTCTTAACGCAAAGTCTGTTTCCATTGCACAATTTTGGTGGGTTTAAATTCTGGAGAAGCATGATTGGTGAGCCAATTTTCAAAGTTGATATATGCGCAGGCATTCCAGGTAGTTCTAAAGAGTTTAGAAATTCAATTGGATAATTCACAATTTTATCTTCATCTGTAACTGTGTCGATCGATTTATATTTCGTCACTTCACCAGGAAATTGGTTTTGAATGCGATCATTGATTTTGTTGACATGATCATTTTTGGGAGCTAAGAAAGTTCGTACGCATAGCCAAAAAACAAAAACATTTAAATTTAAAATTCTTAATTCTGAAATATGAAAAACTTTCGTCTTGGTCGAAGTAAGCTACAGCCAAAATTTGGTTATGATTGAAGTATGGGAAACAGGCTTTCATAGGGAACACACACACAGAATTTGATTTTTATATATATAGATATAGATAGACTTAAGCTAACAAATTTTTTTAACGGCGGCAGATTACTAAACGTCCAAAAGGCATAACAGCCAAACTCAACAATGCAGTCAAACTTTATGTGTTAAAATAACTTAAGTTTGTACTGCAGCCATAGTTCTGAAAAATCCCATTTGTAGGGAAGGTGCCACGCCTCTTTTTTCCCAATTCCATATTTTACTGGTGGTGTTAGGGATTTACCTCATATAACTCCTTACTGAATTTCAATGTTCTGGCATGTATACCTTCAAAGTTATGCAGTTCGAAAGATTCCATTTGTATGGGAGTTGCCACGCCCCTTCTATATATCGGAATTATTTTTAGCCTAAAACCTTCCCGTTGATCGAAGGAACCTACAACCAAAATTTGGTGATGATTGAAGTGTCGGAAATACGTTTCCATACGAACATACACACACACAGAATTTGATTTTTATATATGGGGTATTCCATCCCATTTCGACCAATTTTGAACCCGACCCCTTTAGAATTGGCTGAAAGTTTTTCTTCTTTTTCTAGCTTACGAAAGACGTTTTTCAGAATTTTTTCAAATTTTTTCATCCAACTCAAAAAAAGTTATGAATTAAAAAAAACACTGTTTTTGTGTTCAAACTTACTATAACTTTTCAAAAATTGACCGTTTGGGATCTTTTTTTTTAATTTGTTTTTAATGTACTTTTCGGAAAAAATACAAAAAGTTTTTAAGTTTTTTTTTAATTTTTCAGTTTTTCGAGATTTTTCGAATTTCGCATCTCATAAAAAACTTCAATCAATTCCGCAATCATCCCCACTAATCCCGGAGTGGGCCGATAGTTTATCATTGAAATAAAAACTTTAAACATTTTTTGTATTTTTTCCGAAAAGTACATTTAAAAACAAATAAAAAAAATCCCAAACGGTAAATTTTTGAAAAAGTTATAGCATTTTGAAAAAAAAACACCGTTTTTTTTTAAATTCATAACTTATTTTGAGTTGGACACCGTTTTTGTTTTCGAAATGCTATAACTTTTTCAAAAATTGACCGTTTGGGATCTTTTTTTTTAAATTTGCTTTTAAATGTACTTTTCGGAAAAAATACAAAAAAATTTTTAAGGTTTTTTTTTCAATTAAATATATATATATCGGCCCACTCTGGGATTAGTGGGGATGATTGCAGAATTGATTGAAGTTTTTTATGAGGAAAAAAAAATAAAATCGCGAAATTCGAAAACTGAAGAATTAAAAAAAAACTTTAAAATCTTTTTGTATTTTTTCCGAAAAGTACATTTAAAAACAAATTAAAAAAAAATTCCAAACGGTAAATTTTTGAAAAAATTATAGCATTTTGAAAACAAAAACGGTGTTTTTTTTAAAATTCATAACTTATTTGAGTTGGACACCGTTTTTGTTTTCAAAATGCTATAACTTTTTCAAAAATTGACCATTTGGGTTCTTTTTTTTATTTTAAATTTGCTTTTAAGTGTACTTTTCGGAAAAAATACAAAACAATTTTTAAAGTTTTTTTTTCAATTAAATAAAAAAAAATATCGGCCCACTCCGGGATTAGTGGGGATGACTGCAGAATTGATTGAAGGTTTTTATGAGAAAAAAAAATGGCGAAATTCGAAAAATCTCGAAAAACTGAAAAATTAAAAAAAAACTTTAAAAATCTTTTTGTATTTTTTCCGAAAAAAAGATCCCAAACGGTCAATTTTTGAAAAAGTTATAGCATTTTGAAAACAAAAATGGTGTTTTTTTTTAAATTCATAACTTTTTTTGAGTTGGATGAAAAAATTTGAAAAAATTCTGAAAAACGTCTTTCGTAAGCTATAAAAAGAAGAAAAACTTTCAGCCAATTCTAAAGGGGTCGGGATCAAAATTGGTCGAAATGGGATGGAATACCCCATATATAGATATGGTTTAATGAAGTCCCCCAGTGTTCATAAGCGGATTTCTATATAAACATTCCTCGCTTATAAGCACATAATGTTCCACGGTGTTTATATTCGGGAAATACTATAAATACTTTTCTAACATTCTAAGATTACCTAAGCGATATTTTGCGCAATTTCCTAGTACGCAGTTTTCATAATACACTCACGTAAAACACTTTATGAAAAAAATTAATTTGTGGCTAATAAATAAAACATTTAATAGTCATATTCTTTCTAGTTCCAAATATGACTATATAGATACATATACATTTTTTTAATTGTGCTCTAGGAAACTGTCTTAATTATTTATATATTTACGAGCAGTCGGCGAGTCTGTCGCTAAATATTTTCCTTGTTGTTGTTTTTGTATGTAGTTGTAAAACTTAAAAGCTGTGCGCTTACAACAAAATTGCATTTATACAGTAGCGATGCCGTAGATTGCCACCGCCCGGCATCCTATCTACCATGACAAAATTCAAAGCGTTCAAAAATTTTCCGATCACAGAAAATAATGCCTTGATGACGTACACACATGCAAATATATGTAGATATGAAGAAGATACCCGCCAAAGAATTGTGCACTTTATATAAAGCAGATGTTATTTAACTCATGTAATCTCAACTTTTTGAAACAAAAATTTTGAAGTGAATTATACATCATTGGTGTGCTAAAGCGCCAAATACACGACACGAACATTTCCGCGAACATTCCCGTTATGTCATGTTTCTGCGACCTCTTCTGTCGTGTATGGTGGTGTTTGCCAGTTCGCGCAAATGTTCGCCAAAAATCAAAATATTTTAATTTTTGGCGAACATTTGCGCGAACTGTTCGTGCGTGTATGGCGAAATAGCTCATAATCGTAGTAATTTCTGAACGGAACAGACGTGCGCGGAAAAGTAAAATGGAAAATAAAAAATTTTTAAATGTTCGGCCAAAAGTTCGTATGGTGTATGGCCAAAGCTGCGAACAAGATTGCGGAATGTTCGCGGAAATGTTCGTGTCATGTATTTGGCGCTTAAGAGGCCCCGATATCCGAGTGCTTTAGGAATTTCATTCATATCTCTCGCCGATTTTCAGAAAATGACCGCCCCAAAATTGGGGCGCTGGTTGTTGTTGTTGTAGCGATTAGGTTACTCCCCGAAGGCTTTGGGGAGTGTTATCGATGTGATGGTCCTTTGTCGGATACAGATCCGATACGCTCCGGTAACACAGCACCATTAAGGTGCTGGCCCGACCATCTCGGGAACGATTTATATGGCCACATTGAACCTTCAGGCCATCCCTCCCTCCCCACCCCCAAGTTCCATGAGGAGCTTGGGGTTGCCAGAGCCTCGTCTGTTAGTGAAACGGGATTCGCCGCTCGAAGGTGAGGTTGACAATTGGGTTGGAGAAGCTATATGTTGCGCAACACAACCCCTTGAATCCCATTGGGGCGCTGGTCATGCCAGAGAGCAATGAAAATGTATTAAGTAGCTGAGTCTAAAACAAATTATGAACTTTATTTTATTAAGAAAGATTATAAATTCAGCACAGATTTCACTTAGTAAAAAATGGAGTTAGTTAAATATGATGCCCAGATTCCTTCAACGCCGTTAGCATACGGAGAGACTTAAAAAAGTTTTCGGTATAAACGTGAACCATGAATTCGTGTGGTAGTTTGGAAACCAAATTTGTAACGACGGACCCACCAACTCCTAGGTCGGTATTAATATTACCAGTGGAGGCTCCTTTATAAGGCTCAGCTTGAACCAGATATCCAAATCGAGTTGCAATTCACCATATCTTATAACCAAATCGGATCGTGTTTCCATTGATATGCTATTTAGTGCTATGGTGCCCGTAATATGGTATCATAGATTCATCATTATTTATATCCGCAAAACGCGAGAAATATGTAATCCGAGTGGTATTTAGTTTATCCCATAATGACCGAATCTTTGTAAACTTATCACCCGGATCTAATGAAGTATTGTCGCTTACGTGCGTATATTTTAGAATTTGCTCGAACCGTACTCTAGGCATAGAATTAGCAACACCAGGATGATATGTATCAGCACTGGTATCCCAAGAACATTCCATATCTTTAATAAGACCAATATCCACTTCTTGAATCGTTGAGAAAGTCAGGCTTACTCCAAATTTGCTTTTCATATGTTGGAAGTTCTTTGTTTTGCCATTCCCTCTCTAGAGGTGGTTTTTTCTTTAACTTTCTTGGTCTTGATAGCATAGCTTCAGTTGCGATAGAGGAACGTTATCATCACTATCATCCGAATCTGATTCATCTTGCCGCCCAAAAGATTCTCTTTTCAATTCAATACCAAATTATTTTTTTCCTTATTATCTGTAACTGACCTTCAGCTCGCAATTGATTTCCTGGCAGATGATTCAAATCTGCTTCAAAAGCGTCGTCTTCGCCACTATCTCCATCACTTAACAAGTGATTTTCGGGAGGGTAGATGTGGCGGCACATAGATAAAAAAATTAGCATAAACCAAAAATATCACATTTATAAAAAAAGAACCACACAAACTTACTTATTATTTCCCGACATCGTAAATCGTACAAAACACCAATCACTCTTCACTACTTTGATAAATAAAATAAGTACATTGAAAACAAAGCACGTGTTGGTGTTGCCACTTATTACAAAAATACCAAACTGAACTATTTACTGATATTGCTTCGCTAGCTTTTTAAATAACTTATAAATACAAGGCGTTTTAAAAATGAGGCGCTGGGCATATATGGGTTAATTAGAAGGATGATAGTATAGCATAAACAAGTAAAGATGTCTAAGTTCGGGTGTAACTGAACATTATATACTCAGCGTGAGCTTCAATTGCACATTTCATTTCAGATAAATTACTTTTCTACATAACACGTGGCACCGCCCGTTTAAAAAAAATTTCTCCCCATTTCCTCTTACAATAAAACTTGATAAGTGAAATACCATTGATTCAAAACTATTTTTTGCTAAGTTATAGCTTATTATTCTAGTCTACGATCCCATCCATTTTTACTAGAAGTGTTTTCTGCTATAAGGAAAATATGTGTACACAATTTCATTACGATATGTTAATTTTTCTTCGAGTTATGGTTCCCGAAACATGAAAATTGCTTAGTCATAAAAGGGGCGGTGCCACGCCCATTTTTTTAAATTTGAAGTTTTTTTTTATTTATTGTTATAAATCCACTTGGGAAATGAAATACCATTGACATAAAGCTCTTTTTTGCAAAGATATAGCTTATTTTATTCGTCCACGACCCTTTTAAAAATCTTGTATATGAAAGTGGGCGTGGTCAATTTTTTTGTTTTATCGGCCGGTGGGCGTGGTTCTTAACCGATTTCGTTAATTTTTCTTCAAAGCATTCCTTATAGTAAAGGCAACCTCTCTGCCGAATTTTGTTACGATGGGTTTAACGATATTTGATTTATGATTAATAATATTTGTAAAATTGATTTCTTCACAAGTGGGCGATGCCACGCCCATTTTAAAAATGTTTTATCAAGAGTCTCAATATCAGTACACATGCCAAATTTCAACATTCTAGGTGTATTATTTACTAAATTATCAGGTTTCTTGTGTTTTCCAAAATGTTATATATATAAAAAGTGGGCGTGGTTATAGATAAGCTCGTGTACCAAATTTGGTGAAGATATCTCAATATTTACTCAAGTTATCGTGTTAACGGACGGACGGACGGACGGATGGCTCAATCAAATTTTTTTTCGATACTCATGATTTTTATATATATGGAAGTCTATATCTATCTCGATTCCCTTATGCCTGTACAACCAACCGTTATCCAATTAAAGTTAATATAATCTGTGTGAAAAGCACGCTGAGTATAAAAAAACAATAAAAAAATTATTAAAGACTTCAGTTGTATGCAATATTCCTCATACCACAACTTGTTAGGTGCAGCGATGTCATCGAAGGCGCCCCACTCTCCTTGCAAGAACAGCTACTACATGCTACATCCCGATAGCCCACTTACGGCCGTTTTCACCATTTCTGGTTAAGTTAGACTTTACCTGGAGAATAGCAATATACCAGATAGGTTCATTTGAAATTTTCGTTTTCACCAACACAGGGTGACCAATCTCCGTTTAAATCGATAATTATGAATATTTTGTAGAACAAAAGCGCAAAAATCTATTGTGAATATACGAAAACTAGCCCAGCAGCTAACTTTTGTTTACACTTTTATCCTTACTGAGACTCGAAGCTTCAGTCAGAATGGATGGAATGACTAAATTAAAATGGGGAAAACGGTCCTTTAAGTAAAGTAGTTTTATTCGTCAGTTCTGCAACAGGGATCATAAGATAAAGAGAAAAGTTAGTTTTTATACTAAAGTCACTATATTTGGATGTCTTAATAGGGAAGGAAATGAGATGGGAAACTATGAAGCAAATTGATATGCACCGCGTTTAAAATCCATATAAGTATGATGGACAGATCGATTGATATAGGGCATTACTAACTTACCACTGATATATAGTATGGAAACCATTTGAACGCTACTTTAGACTGAGCTGACAACTTGGAAATATATTACGTTAAGGTGGTGCGGTCCCTTTTTATTACCTTTATATTAAGTCGCTTTCATGTTTGTCCCCTCATTTCCATACGAATTTTTGACCCACGGAAAAGTCTTTTTCGGTAACTTCCCGTTGAGCTAGACACTTGATACTTAGAGCATAGTTCAGATCTGTGAGACATTACAATGCAAATGAAAAAAAACCGCTAGGTGGCGCACGGCACGAGGTATACAGAAAATTAATTTTAAAATGGAAATTTTGCGCTCGACTTTTAACTAACTTCTCGGTAATCCAGAGACTTGAAACTTGGCACATAGTTTGCGAGTCGATGGCACTACAATTCGTGGAAAACAAAATGCCGCCAGGTGGCAGACGAATCCAGATAAACGAAAATCCATGCAAATCCCTGAAAAAACGTAGGGAACATTGCGATCGATTTTTAAGTAACTTCACGGAGAGCTAGAGACCTAAAACTTGGGCCACGAGTCAGAACCCGGTGACAATGAAATATTTGATCAAAAAAAAATTCGCTAGGTGGCGCATGGATTGAGATATTAAGAGAATTAGTTTTGATTTGGAAATTTTTCAATCCATTTTTAACTAACTTCCCGGTTACCTAGAGACTTAAAACTTGGCACTTAGTTAGAGGCCTGGTGACAATACAACTTATAGAAAACAAATTTCCGCTAGGTGTCGCGCTAATCAAGATAACTGCAAATCCTTGAAAACGAGGGGAATCTTGCATTCGACTTTTAAGTGACTTCCAGGTGAGCTAGAGACTTGAAACTTGGGCCTTGAGTCAGGACTACCTTTATATAAATGGACAAAAAAATAGAAGGTATGATTTTAATAATCGGGGATTGCCCATATTGCTTTTATAAATGTATGAAAACATTTATTTGAAGCAATTTTATAATTTATTTAATAATTTGGGAAAAATTCAAACAACGTGACATCAGATGTCAAAATTAAAAAAATAGAAGGTAATTTTCCTTTAATATAGACATAGTCTTGTTGAATTTTGACTAAAAAACTTTAACAATAGCTCTTGTAAAAGAATTTTGGGATTTAAAATTATAATGGTTGGGCGCGTGCTTAAATTTTAAATAATCAATTAGTTAATCCCAAGTACATGGTTTGCCTTAAATTGAAAGATTGCGCTCCACCTTTATAGCTTTAAATCCCAAAATTCTTTTACAAGAGCTATTGTTAAAGTTTTTTAGTCAAAATTCAACAAGATTATGTCTGTATTAAAGGAAAAATTGCCTATTTTTGGTCCATTTATATAAAGGTAGTCCTTAAATTTTTTTATCATCTTTTTATTTATCCTTGCAAAAATAGCCAAAAGTTGTGGAATAGTTAGTTTTCTTATAATTTCTGACTGCAATATCTGCTGTAACAAAAGTCAGGGATATCTCACGATGAAGTTTCATTTTATAAAATGTTCAGCGGTTTGTATGAAAAATAGGTGTGAGTACCAAGTGCTCGTTAAGTTTGATGAAAAAATAAAGGTTTAAGCCTAAAAAAGCAATACCTTAATTAAGCTAGAGCTTTCCTTGGGTTGACTTAACTTCAAAACATCAAAGAAGTAACTTTAGCAGAAACAAATCAATTATCGGATTATTATGTATAGCGAATTATTACCGTCAACTTATCGACTTCTTATTGGTTTTTTAACGGCTTCATAATGAACAGGTTACTGATGTGTCATCGATAGCAAATCGATAACAATACTGATAGCTGATATTGTTCGATAGCAAGTTGGTTGCATTATCATAACAAATCGATAAAAAAATCGATAAATTTTCTACAGCATATCGAATTTTTAATATACATCGATAGCTTTTCGGTAGCGAAAAGATAACTTCCCGATGACAAAATGTCAACTTTTCAATACAAAATCAATAGCTTTGCTTTAAAATACCGATAACTTTTCACCAAAACAAACAATAAATTGTCGATAAAAAATCGGCAACTTTTGTTATGCATAGCAAATTTATAATACTTTGATAACGAATCGATGATTCATCTATACTTGCTCGATAATACAATAGCAATCACAATATCAATAAACCATCGATAACAAACTGATAAATTATCGGTAACAAATTGATAACAGGCTAGAAGTAATTTTTTAAATAATAAATACAATTAAGCTGCAGTGTAGTGACTGTAAGTGTGTATTAATTCAATACAAAAGTAGTCAGTAAAAAAAGTTTTTGTTTAAATGAAGTTTTGATACAACCAGTCGATTCTGATCACAGAACCTGGAACGTCAAACATGTAAGACAAGCCATATTCACTACATTATGTTTATTATTATACCATAGGTCCAATATGCTCAAATTTCAAAAGAAACCTTGGTTGTCACTGTAAACTGAAGGCGTTACACTAGTTGACTAACCAATATAATCTTTATATATAAAAATCACGTGGCATTATGTTTGTCCGCGATGGACTCCTAAACTACTGAACCGATTTTGAATTTGTTTTGCACCCCGTGTGTAGTTTGATCAAATTTGAAATATAGGATAGGTTATATCTCAGTTTATATTCGCAAAATTATTTTATTGCATTTTTTTTTAAATGTTTACGTATACGCAGCGGCACTCATATTTTCAGGTGGTGCGGATATACTTCCGTGTAATTGCTTGGTGTTTAATTAAACAACCTGCGTATCAATAAAAAATATTATAGCGAATGATATCAGGTATAGCACATCACCAGGCCCGTCGAGAGAGAGAGGGGGGAGGGAGGATTACCCCCGGACCCGGGGTTTCTGAGGGGGCCCGCAATTTAGAAGTACTAAGAAATTTTTTTTAATTCAGGAGAGTCTTTAGTTATTCCATGTGCAATTTTTAAGCCGAATTTCAAAAGTAATGAATATTTGCATTTCGTTTTAATATAATAGTGAAGTGTGAAAAATAAAAATCAATATATATAAAAGGAAAGGCTAAAATGTGTGTTAGTTGGTCGCCGGTGTTTGAAGAGATGCGTCAGTCGATTTTGTTCAAACGTGGACCAGGGTAGCCCTAGAATGTGTTTATAGAATATGAATAACAAATGAAAGATGTTGATGAGTGCTTCAGTACAGAGTAATATATTATACCGCTGGGTGACTAGGGTCTGGAGATATAGGCCAAAACGTGGACCCCAATACCCCTAGAATGTGTGGGTAATATGGATATGAAATGAAAGCTGTTGCTGAGAGCTCTAAAGTAATTTTGATTGTGATATTCGATTTTGTCGCATCAATCTGGCAAAACTGATATGCATGCGAAGCCGAAATAGAGACATGAATTAATAATGCCCACATACCTATTACATACGTCCTATTCGATTTGCCTGAAATTTGGTACATAAATTTGCCTTTATTAGTGTATACGATCCTGAGATGGACTGGGACTGGGATTAGGACTAGGACTGGGACTGAGACTCGGAGTGGGACTGGGACTGGGACTGGAACAAAAGAGATAGACCGAGAGAGAGATAGAATAAGACGAAGATGGAGATAGATGAAGCGAAAAAGACGGAGGGAGGAGTGAATAAAAGGAATAGGAAAAAGTGAAGAGGGGGAGGGCAGAGTTAGACGCAAAAAGCTTTATAAAAAGTATGCAGGTAGGCCAAATTTAGGGCAGACAACGTCTGCCGGGTCTGCTAGTTAAAATATAAACTTTTCTTTTACCGGTTTACGTTTAACTTGAACGAGTTGCATTATTGAACGAAAAGTTTAAAAAAATTTATATTTTTCGACAATCCTTTTATTAAATGATTGAAGCTATAAATCTCCGAAATATATGTCAAAAATCACAATATTCAGTTTTATTCATTTTTCCATCATTAACAAATGTTATAAAAAATGTGCGTTTTGACAGCGCTCTCGGTAAAAGTCTTTTTAGGGGTCGACTGCTAATACGCGTCAAAAAATATCGAGAGAGGTGTCAAGAGACGCGTATAGACCTCGACAACAATAATCCGAAGGCGAAAAAGAAAATTTTTGTCTCTGTCCGAAGATATTTGCAGTTGAATTTGGCGATTTTCATGTGGTTGTTGTAATGTTGTTGTACCCACAAAAAAAAATTGAAAACATAAGTGTTTTGCGCGAATATAGTTTTGGTCTCCAAACCGGTGTTGGACCCACCCAGGGTAATGTATTATAAGCGCGGCCGAAGGCCGCCTACACAGAAAGGTGTTCTGCGCAAAAATACTATGGACACCACCCGCCGTTTTCGGCGTGACCCGCATTTTTCGGTTTTTCGTTAATATCTTTTGAACGAGTTAATTTTTATTTTCCGCCTTCGGATTATTAATGCTGATGTCAAGACGCGTCGTTTGACACCTCTCTCGATATTTTGTGTAGCGTATTAGCAGTCGAACACGCAACTAGACTTTTACCGCGCTCTCTCGAAACAAAGATTCGCAAATCCATTCATCTATGATTACCTTATTATGTGGTGAATGGGTAATTACGCATACATTTTTTGTTGGGTATGTAGATAGAAATTAAGATATTGAATGGTTGGATGGATGAATAGTGTTGCCTCATTAGCTTGTCCTGTTCCTATTTGACTTGTGTTCTATTTTGCTGTTTTTCTTTTCGTTGTGCTCATCTTTTATTGTTGCCTTGCAAATTATGCAAAAATAAATACGCGGCAAAATGCTGCAGATGCAAAAGTAGAAGTTACGAGTAGCATATACGAAACTTGTAATACACTTTACTACCACACGAACAAAATTGACGACTGATGACTGGCGGGCTGCTTAACGGGTGGGCTAGTGTGTCTTATATTAACGATGTGGTCGTTATAGTCGAATACATTTGCAGCTAAAAGCTAAAAGTAAAATAATTTCAAACTTAATTTTTATGGGATTTGTATTAGAATTTGCGCAGAGATGAAGCACAGGAAATGTGATGATAGACAACTTGGTTGACGGCTTTACGAATGTTAGCACATCTACGTGTTGATTAGTTCTATATACATACAGGTATGTATATATGCAACTTATTTCGCTGCACTCTAAATACAAAATTGTAATGCTGCATCTAGTTTAATGACTCCTAATTTGTCATCCCTTCTTCAAACTTTTGTTGTTGCTTTTGAATTTTTAGTTAATTCAATTTAAAAAAAAAGTTTGTGCTACCATTCATATCGGTCGCAGCCTTTTTATAACTTTCATGAAAATGAAATGGTACCTATATTAACATTGTTTTTATTTTATACAAGAAAGTTTTGCTGATATGAAGCGCAGCGCATCCAATATTTCACACCAAAACACACATTTTTATTATGGCATAGATAGAATTTGATAAACCTGTATGTATGTACATACAGTGACGAATATTAGCAACACTAAGGGATGCTATCATCTCTAAGCCGATACTGAGCAGTGACTTTTATGCACATAAACAAATCAATCATTCTGTCTACACATATGTCCATACAAGCAGCGCAGAGAAACGCACAAACACATGCATATATCTGAGATAAGGCGGTGACACAATGACATTTTTCATATAGATACGTTTAACACAAGCTTATGCATTCCAATAACATCGCCACAATCAACCAAGATGTTGCGTTTGTAAATATGAAGGAACTTCGACTTGGCAATTGAAGTTTATTACGCCTTGCCCATTCACATACAAAATTTCGCGAAGAACTGTTGTAAACATTCTCTCTATACAACAAAAATCCTTGCACCCTTAGCTAAAGCAAATGTCAAATTCTTCTTCTTATGATTTGCTTGGAGCAAAATTTGGGAGATGGCTACTTTTCAATATCAGATGGCGCCAGTGTCGCTCATTCTACCGTTCTCCATAAAAATACGTGCAATCTACTCATAATGCATAAGCATGTGTTAAACTCATCTATATGAAAAACTGCTTATGTGTCGGAGCTGATACTCCCAAAAGTAGGCAATCATCGGTGGAAGTATCACTCACATATACACGCGCATATGGCTATGCGAGAAGCTATAATCGTGCACATGTAGTTATAGCTGGTGAGTTTATAGCTGGTAAGCAAGTAGTAAATTCTAGAAACGCCTAGAAATATGCAAATGAGGAAACCGAAGAGTATAAAAGCAGCGCCAGCTTAGACATGGCAATCAGTTTGATTTAAGCAAGCTATTGGTTGTGAAGTATCAGTGTTTTTCAACAGCTTAACGATACGAACGTTAGTAGAAGGTGTGAAAAAAAGCGGAGTTTCACTAAATTCGTTACAATACATACGTCATCATCATCATCAATGGCGCTTCACCACAGATGGCTATTTTCAATATCAGATGGCGCCAATGTCGCTCATTCTACCGTTCTCCATAAAAATACGTGCAATCTACTCATAATGCATAAGCATGTGTTAAACTCATCTATATGAAAAACTGCTTATGTGTCGGAGCTAATACTCCCAAAAGTTGGCAATCATCGGTGGAAGTATCACTCACATATACACGCGCATATGACTATGCGAGAAGCTATAATCGTGCATATTTAGTTATAGCTGGTGAGATTATAGCTGTTAAGCGAGTAGTCAATTCTAGAAACGCCTAGAAATATACAAATGAGGAAACCGAAGAGTATAAAAGCAGCACCAGCTGAGGCATGGCAATCAGTTTGATTTAAGCAAGCTATTGGTTGTGAAGTATCAGTGTTATTCAACAGTTTAGCGAAACGAACGTTAGTAGAAGGTGTGAAAAAAAGCGGAGTTTCACTAAATTCGTTACAATACATATATCATCATCATCATCAATTGGCGCTTTTTCAGAAAAAATGCTAGATTGACCAAAATAAAAAGCTAAAAAAGGCTAAATAAAAATTTTTAAGGCGTAAGTTAGGTTGAGGTAAAGGGTTTTTTATTTGCAAAATAAGAACGCCGATAAAACATTTTCAATCAGGAAATCTACTTTTTGTGCTTTTAAAGTACCAATGAAAGATGTAAACTCTACATTCACCACTGTCTGAGAATTTGTTTTTCAAGTTTTTGGTATGTGTTTTACACCGACTCCAAACGATATCTGGTAAATGAATTTTTGGAGGGAATATTTTCATGACACTTTCTAAGCTTGCCGAACCACTGCCGATGAGTGACCCCCCGTTAAATAAAGTATTGAAGTAGGTTATTATGAATATGAATAAAGTAATTTGAAGTAATATGGTGTCTTCTAATACATCCAAGCAATTTTATATGTGCAATAAAACTTATAATAAGGTTGTACTATGGTACACGAATCCTTATGCAACCTCGATATTATAACAGCTTATGTAAGCCTGATTTTGCGCTGGGCTCTATATAAGCCTTATATAAAAGGTCCTAATACAGAAAGTAGTTTCTTTTAATAAGGCTTATGAAAGTAAGCGTTATTTTTGTTGGTACATGAGCCTTATAATAAAGTTATTATATTCTACCTTATGGCTTATAATAATTCCTTATGTAAGTTTTACTTTATATGAGCTATAAACCTCACACTCAACAGTATATTTCAAATAAATATTATGCCTGTTGACATAAGTACAGGAACACAAGAAGTTATCCCATTCGTGGGGATGCGATTTGCAACGGGTC